>PVKM010001288.1:0-80910 GCA_004027735.1 Carollia perspicillata | reverse complement strand
AAGTCTATTTTTTCTGATATGAGTATTGTTACCCTGGCTTTTTTTTTTCCTGTCCATTTGCTTGGAAAATTAGTTTCCAGCCATTCACTTTCAGTCTGTGTAGGTCTTTTGTCCTCAAGTGGGTCTCTTGTAGGCAGCATATGTGTGGGTCATGCTTTCTTATCCATTCAGCTATTCTGTGTCTTTTGATTGGAGCATTTAATGTATTTACATTTAAGGTTATTAGGGATAGTTACTTATTCATTGTCATTTTTGTACCTTTCTGTCTCTCTCTTTTCCTTCCTTCCTTCTTAGAGTAGTCCCTTTAGCATCTCCTGCAGTGCTGGATTGGTAGATGCATATTCTTTTAGACTTCTTTTGTCTTGGAAGCTCTTTATTTGGCCTTCTATCTTGATTGAGAGCCTTGCTGGGTAAAGCAGCCTAGGTTGCAGGCCCCTGGTTCTCATGATTTGGAATATTTCTTGCCATTCTCTTCTGGCTTGGGGTGTTTTCATTGAGAAATCAGCAGCTAACCTTATAGGGGCTCCATTGTGTGTTACTTTCTTCTTTTCCTTTGCTGCCTTTAAGATTATCTCTTTGTTTTGGAATTTTGCCATTTTAATTACGATGTGTCTTGAAGTGGGCCTGTTTGGGTTCCTCTTGATCGGGACTCTGTGTTTCCTGGATTTGTGTGACTTTTTCTCTCATTAAATTAGGGAAGTTTTCCATCATTACTTTTTCAAATAGATTTTCTATACCTTGCTCTTCTTCTCCTTCTGGTATTTCTATTATATGGATACTATTATGTTTTATATTGTCTTGCATTTCTCTTAATCCCTCCTCATTCTTTCTGAGCCTCTTTTTCTTTTCTTGCTCTTTCTAGGTGTTTTTTTCTACTTTGTCCTCCAACTCTCTGATTCAATCTTCTGCTTCATTGATCCTGCTTTTGATTCCTTCCTCTGTGTTCTTCAGTTCCCCCATTCTATTCTTCATTTCCTCTTGGCTCTTGTTGATGTTTTCTATTTCCTTTTTCATGTTGATATAGTTTGCGGTAAGTTCATTGTAGTTCTCCTGTAGTTTCTGGTAGTTTATTGTGATCTCACAGAACTTCCTGATAACCAGTTCTTTGAATTCAATATCTGATAGCTGACTTGCCTCCATTTCATTTAACATTTTTTCTGAGGCTTCCTCTTTTCCCTTCATTTGGGGATTGTTTCTTTGTCTTCTCATTGATCGTGAAACTCTTCTTGACAGCTTCTCCTTTTTAAATGGATTTGTTCTGGCTCCCAGGATTTATGGTGTGAACTGCTGTGGTAGAATGCCTGTGAGATTCAGTGGTGCAGTCCCCTTCGGTTATCCTGGTATTCATCACTTCCACCTACTCTTTTTTGTGATTAGTTGGAGAAGTAGGCAACGTGGTTTAATATAGCAGGAAAGTATTCTGTGATATTTACAGTAGCAGCCAGTATATAAAAGATAGGAGGTCTTTTGGCTCTGTATAGTGTTAACTGTGATCTTCACCCCAACTAGCTACTTTTAAGAAAGGATGGGAAGAAGATAAGCCTCTCGTTGGGGAGGGAAATTTTGTGAGTTGGATCTAGAAAGCAGTGAAGTTGTGGGAGGTCAGATTCTGGGGTAACGTGAGAGTAAAGGATAGTACATATGTGTAGTATGTGAGAGAATAGTGTTAACCTCCCCAATAATAGAGTTCAGGAGACTGTGACATCGGCTATAATCCAGGAAGGGTGCTGTGAAGTATTTACAATTTTGTGGAACAGCAATTATTTACAATAATGTTAGAACAACATTCATATGCCAGAATCTATGTGATCTGAATAACATGAATAGAGTGTATAGGACTTTGAGTATTTTGCTGATGGAACACAATTCATGTGAAGTACAGTAAATTACCAATACAAAGTAGAAGAGAGAACAGGGGAAATCTGTCAAATGGTACAATATAACCTGCCAAGCAAAGAAGCCTATACAGAAAGAAGGGGAATAGAAAAATACTATTAAGACAAAAGATGTAGGAATGATGAAAAAAGGAGAAAATAATAATCATCCAAATATGCAGCAACTTGCAGTTTCTCTGCCATAGCCGAGTGAAATTTGTCTCACTGTCTCAGCTGTTGGATTTCCCCCCCTTTGAGTCCAGCTCAAGTCCTTTCACAGTTCCAAGTTTTTTCTCACTTGTGGGTATTTTTAAAAAATGGCAGGAGAAGGGAGAAAGAAGAGATAAAATTGGAAACAAATGGTCAAGTACTGAATCAAAAAGGAAGGAAAGAGCAATTGAAAGATAAAACAGTAATGAAAAATTTAAAAGTAATAATACAGAAATAAAAGCTTACATAAAAAATAGCATTAAAAAAACACACACACATACACACACACACCTCATGTTGGTTTCAAAGTGGCCAAACTGGTTTTTCTGGTCTTGCTGGATGCAGGAGGCTGGGGTGATTTATGTGGCATTTCTCCCTTCCTGATGTTTACTCAGCCTGTCTTACAATCACTGTCCCAAGCTAGTCTGGCTCCTTTCCCCAATATTTAGAGGTGGGATCCCTGGTTTTCTTCAGAGCACTTTTCCCCGATGGTAATTGCTGGAGGCTGGAGTGCAGGAGTGCCCAGTCAGGTAGGCTGCCTCCATCCTGTGGGTTTGGGCACAAACCCTTCCCAGTGCTACGGGGAAGCTCGGTTCCATCTGTTTAACCTTGGGGTCTCTGCCTGGCTGGGTTGGGAGTCAGCTGCTGGGCTATTACAGCAGATTCCCCAGTCCCTCTGTTTCATATATTCCTCCTACTCAAGCCTGGCACCCTGTGTAGCCCAATTCTCCAGCCAGACTGGTGACTATTGGGGTCAGTGGCCATCACTGCCTGTTTCTCAGCTCTCCAGAGCTGGCGACCAGAGACTCGCGGGTAATCACGGTCCTGTGCCCTGCCTCATCGTCCTTATTCTCCTCTCCATGACCAGGCCTCTGCTGGTGTTGCTCAAACCCTGGTCTGTCAGGGAGAGAGGGAGCAGTTGACCTGGCTCTCTCCCAAGGACTGCGGCAGGCCCTCTGCTTTCAAGAAGCAGCAAGAGATAAGGAGACAGTTACCTACAAAGCAGTTCCCATCAGACTGTCAGCTGACTTCTCAAAAGAGACCATACAGGAAAGAAGGGGCTGGAAGGAAGTATTCCAAGTCATGGAAGGCAAGGACCTACATCCAAGATTGCTCTATCCAGCAAAGCTTTCATTTAGAATGGAAGGGCAGATGAAGCACCTCTCAGATAAGATCAAATTCAAGGAGTTCATCATCACCAAGCCCTTATTATATGAAATGTTAAAGGGACTTATCTAAGAAAAGGAAGATAAAAATATGAATAATGAAAAGACAGCAAATTCACAGTTATTAACAACCACACCTAAAACAATAGCAGACTAAATGGACACCTAAAACAGGAGCAAAGCTACAGAAATGGAGATCACCTGGAAAGTTAGCAACATGGGAGTGGGAGGAGGTGGGGGAGGAGGTACAGAGAATAAGTAGCATAGATGGTGGGGAGAAAATAGACAGGGAGAGGGCAAGAGTAGTGTGGGAAATGTAGAAGCTAAAGAACTTATGACACATGGACATGAACTAAATGGGGGGAGTGTAGGTGGGAGGGGGTGTGCAGGGTGGAAGGGAATGAAGGGGTGAATGGGATAACTGTAATGGCATAATCAATAAAATATATTTAAAAAGAAAAAAAGAAGTCAGTAGTAGACCCAGTGCTGGGCACCAGGTCTGGGGCTACAACCACACCCCAGTCCCTGTGGTGGTCCCTGGGAGCTTACTGTCCTGAACTGTCCTTCTTTCCATCTGGTTTCTGTTTTTTCAGTGTCTGCTACAGTTTTTGGACTCTTATTTTCAAATATGCTGTGGTACTGTTGTCTGTCTGCTCTGTTCCTCTGTGGATTAGCCAGTATTTCCTCCTGTGTGTAGGGGGAAGTGAAATCTACTCCCTCCTACTCCATTGCCATCTTCCCTCACCCTCACGCACACAGGCGTGCATACCCGCGACCATTATGCATTTATCCACACCCTCTCACCGTCTTTCACTGCATGGGCACCTGATCTGGATTTTCCAGGTGAAGGCTAGGAGTCACCCAGGCACATTCTCCGAGTTTCCCATGGCACACTCTCTCTCCATATCTCAGTGTGGTCTCTGGGCACTCCACAAAGCTCTCTCTCCCCTTGGGTTTGTGGGTGTGCCCAGCAGGGCTGCCTCTGGTCACACTGCTCGGAGCACTCTCTTTTCAGGTCTCTGCGTGGGTGCTCACAGCTCCCGTGTGTTTGGAGCTCAATCCTTGAAATTGCTCTCTAAAATTTCAAGCATCCAGGCTTCCCCCCAGTGTTGCTCAAACCCTGCCTAGACAGGGAGGGAGTGCCAACCCAGCTCCCTGCACTCGGCCCAAGGGACCGCGGGCTGGGGTTGTAGCCTCCCTATACTGATTTCTAGGTCTCTATTTTCCCAAAGTATTCTCCTTACCATCTGCTTTTTCAATGTCCACTACAATTTTTTATCTCCTATCTTCATATATGTTGTGGTACTGTTGGCTGTCTACTCTGCTCCTCCATAGATCGGCCTGGTTTCTCTCCTGTGTGTAGGAGGAAGTGGAATCTGCTTCCTCTTACCAAGCCACCATCTTCTCTCCGAGGGAAAGGTCTCTTTCAAAAGGCGAATCAGCCCTGGCTAGTGTGGCTCAGTGGATTGACTGCTGATCTGTGAATCAAAGGGTCGTGGGTCGATTCCCAGTCAGAGCACATGCCTGGGTTGCAGGCTAGGTTCCCAGTTAGGGGCATGCTAGAGGCAACCACATATTGATGTTTTTCTCCCTTTCTCCCTCCCTTCTCCATCCTCTAAAAATAAATGAATTAATTAAAAAATTTAAAAAAGGTGAATTAACTGAGGCTAAAGAAAGATGAATTTGAGATAGGAAAACAAGAGTGGTAGGACTAAGTCCCTAGAGGCATAAAGGATAGAGAGCAACAGGGCCCAAGCTGGAGCTGGAGCTGGAGCTGGAGCAATTATTCAAGATGAGTGAGATATGAGATTATGAAGGCAAACTGAAGCAAACTGACCTGAATCCCTCATACCATAACCCTCACTCCTCCCCATTGGCATGGTCTGCTGAGCACTTCCACATGCAATATTCCACCAAAGGTACATGACAACCCTAAGGCCCTACCACCCTAGTAAAAGCAGCCCTCAACTACTTTCCACCACATTTCCCTATTGAATTTTCTCTGTACAGATTAGCAGGCCTAACATAATCTAATCTGGTCATTTATTTTTGAATTCTAACTGCCTTCCTTCAATAGATTGTAAATTCCCTGATGTTTTTGGCTGTACCCATAGTGCCTAGCACAATATAGCACAAAATATGTGACTACTAAACATTTTTTGACTAACTGAATGCTAAAAATGGTTGGCAATGTGGTCCACACCATACAGTGGAGAACTTAGGCTCAGAAAGAGGAAGTGTCTTTGCCAAGGCTGCTCAACAAGGAGGGATCCAAGCTACAACTGAAATTTAGACATCCTGATTCCCATTATAACATGGCTGCCTCCTAGCTCCTAGTGGGGGATTTCAGGTCAGTCAGTGAGGAAAACACATATGCAATGAGTTCCAGTCCTAGCTTTGCTCCATAGTAGCTGTGAGATTTCCAGACTTCACTTTCCTTAACCTCATTTCTCAATGTGAGCAACTAGGCCTCTCAAGGTTGTTGGGAAGATTCAGAATCCACAGAAACTTCTGGGGAAAGCATCCAACCTCCCATACTATGACATTTGGTCGGGTGAGGCTCCCTGCGAGGAGAACAAAAACTGGTTCTGAACCTCCCAGGACGTTGTTCTCTGAGTCATCTGGGGATTTGTGAGTAGCTGTTAACCTGTGCCTAGGTACTGAATTGTGGTGACCATTGGGTTTGACATTAGAGGGATGAAGAGAGACTGACAGGACAATTTACGTGGTCAATCCAGATGGAAGGAGGGTAGCACTATCTCTGGAGAACACATGATCAGGTGAAACTGCAGGGAACAGTGGTGCCTTGGGATGATCCCAGGCCTTGAAGTCATTAGCAGATGTGCTGTGCCACTGATGTATTTGCTAATGACTTTGGGTGAATCCTTGTTGCTTCTGGTCCTCACATTCTTTCTTCATACAATAAAAACATCAAAAGCTTCTGCCAGCTCTGCCAGCCTCCCTACTTGGCAATCATAGCTATTCTTTGATCCGTAAACTATTCTTTTTAAAAGACACAAAGGACCTGCATTTGCTTAGGAGCAGGGCTCTGTTTGGCCCAGGTGGGCCACTATGCCAGTTGCGAAAAAGGTACCAAAGGGCAGCACCTAATTAACATTTATATAACACTACTCCAAACATCATACTACATATTTTTCTTCATTACATATTAAATATTTACCAAGAGAAATTATATTCTGGGCCATAAGAGAAACCTTAACAAATTCAAAAGAATAGAAATTATAAAAATATGTTCTCAGACCATAGTGTAATTAAATTCAAAATATAAGAGATATCTGAAAGATGTCCACATATTGAACATTTAAAATATATTTCTAAAAATGAGGACAACTGTTACTGAACAAAACCTAAAAAAAAATTTAAAGAAAACATTTACATGTAAAAATATATTTCTAAATAATCTATGTGTGAAAAAAGGAATGCAAAAAAATTTTAAATGCATTAAATTAAATTGAATTAAAAATACGCATCAAAATTTGTGGGATTCAGCTAAAGTGGTCATCAAGGGAAATTAATATAAGAAAAGAAAGATATAAAGTCAATAACCTAAACTTTTGGCCTAGGAAACAAGAAAGAAGAGCAAATTAAATTGAATGCAAGTTGAAGAGAAATAATACAAATTAGAGGAGAAAGCAATGGATTTAAAACAGGAGCTCAGTAAAAATCTGTAAAACATAAATCAATTTCTTTGAAAAGATTAATAAAAGTGATCAAATTCTAACCAAGCTAACCAAGAAAAAAGACACAAATTACCAACATCAGGAATGAAAGAGGAAATATCACTAATTATCCCATGGATATTAATGAGATAATAAGAGAATACTGTACTATAAACAATTCTACGGAAATAAATTTAACAACTTAGATGAAATAAATCAATTTATGGAAAATTACAAACTACCAAAATCCACACAAGAAAAAAGTAGAGGACTTCACCAGCCTTGTATCTACTGAATTGTTACACAGGAATAATGCAATTCCTATCAAAATCCCAGCAACGGTTTTTGTGGGTATAGATAAGATTATTCTAAAATTTATATGGAAAGACAAAGAAACTAGAATAGCTAAAACATTTTTGAAAATCAAAAAATAATTAGAATAGGTCAGTCTGATTTATTTCAAAACTTACTGTATAGTTACAGTAATCAAGATTATGCTAGATTGGCAGAGCGATAGACACATAGATCAATGGAATAAAATAAACCAGAAATAGAAACATACAAATATGCCCAACTGACATTTGATAAAGATAAAAAAGCAATTCAGTGGAGGAAAGACAGTCTATTTAACAAATGGTGCTGAGCAATTGGAAGTTCATAGGCCAAAACAAAGACCAAATAAACAAACAAACAAAAAAAGTTGATGTTAACCTTACACCTTATACAAAAGTTAACATAAAAAGAAAAACTGACTTAACTGTAAAACAGAAAACTATAAAATTATTGGGAAAAATAGAAGTAAATTTTTAGGATGTAGGACAAAATCAAGAGTTCTTACAGTTTGGTATCAAAAACATAATCCATAAAAGTAAAAAAAAAATAAATTACACCTTATCAATATTAAAAACTTTTGCTCTATAAAAGACACCATTAAGAGGTTGAAAACACAAGATACAGATGGAGAGAAAATATTTGCCAACTACATATCCAATAAATCTTTAGCATCTAGGATATGTAATGAACACTTGAAACCCAATAGTTTAAAAAAAAAAAAAAACCCTAAAAGACATGAGCAGACATTTCACCAAAGAGGATGTGCATATGGCAAATAAGCACATGACTATATATTTAACATCATTACCCATTAGTGAAATGCACATCAAGACCACAATGAGATATTGCTATACACCTATAAAAAGGGCTAAAATAAAAAAATAGTGACAGCAAATGCTGGTGAGGATGTATAGAAACTAAATCACTTGTACATTGCTGGTAGGGATGCAAAATAGTACAGCTACTCTGGAAAAAGTTTGGCAGGTGTTATAAAACTACACATGTGATTACCATAAGACCCATACATTCCTGAGCATATTTCCAGAGAAGTAAAAACTTATTTTCACCCAGAGCCTGTACATGAACATTCAATACAGTTTTATTCATAAGAGTCAAATACCAGAAACAATTCAATGTCCTTCAATAGCTTAATGGTCAGCCCTGGCTGGTGTGGCTCAGTGGATTGAGTGCCAGCCTGTGAACCCAAAGGTCACCAGTTTGATTCCCAGTCAGAGCACATGCCTGGGATGCTGGCCGATCCCCAGTGGGAGGGGCAGGCAAGAGGCAACCACACACTGATATTTCTCTCCCTCTCTTTCTCCCTCCCTTCCCCTCTCTAAAATGAAGTAAATAAAAAGATCAAAACACCAATTAAAAAGAATATATGCACTCCTATGTTCATTGAAGTGTTACAATAGCCAAGATTTTGAAAAGCCCAAGTGCCCATCAGTAGATGAATGGATACAAATGTTGTGGTACATTTACACAATGTAATACTACTCAGTTGTAAAAAAAAAAAGAAGAAGGAAATCTTACCTTTTCAACAGCATAGATGGACCTAGAGAGTATTTTTCTAAGTGAAATATGCCAGTCAGAGAAAGACAAATACTGTATGATTTCACTGATATGTGCAATCTAATGAACAAAATATACAAACAAAATAGAAATGGACTCATAGATACAGAGAACAAACTGACAGCTGTGAGAAGGAAGGGAGATAAGGGGGCTGGATAAAAAAAGGTGAAGGAATTAAGCACACAAAAATATAGACACAGACAATAGTATGGTGATTATAAGAGAGAAAGGGGGTGGGAATGGATAGAAGAGGGTAAAGGGAGATAAATAGTGATGGAAGGAGACTTAACTAGGGGTGGTGAACACACAGTACAACACATAGATGATGTATTATAAGATTGTATGCTTGAAACCTATATAATTTTGTTAGCCAATGTAACTCCAATAAACAGTAATTTTTCTGCAATTTACTGCCTGCACTGGGAGTGAACCACTCCCATTACCTGCTTTTGGAGTGCATTACACTACCTCAAGTTTCTTAACAAAAAATTAGCCTAACCAGCATTAGATTCAGGTATCTAAACACCATTATTTTGGTGCTGGGGGGTGTTGTCATTGACTTTTAGCTTGATATTTTTGCTCATTTTGAGGACCTTCACTTGCTTACAGCGTAGGGTGGGGCACAACAAATAAAACTATAAGATAAGTGGTCTAGAGGTAATATATTGGTCTGCCTTTGGGGTATCACTGCCACACACACATCACTCCATTAAGTTCTTGCAATCTACACCTTGACATCTTGCCCTGCTCCCCTAAAACACACACAAGCAGAGGCACCAAGTTCTTTTCCTCCTTGTCCATAGAATGAAGTATATTCTTTTGTTGTTGTTTATCTTCATTGCCCATACCTCCCCTAGTCCTTATCCTTCATGTTTGGCCAACTATGGACCTTCTGTTTAGAGCCTCCAAACCTTCAGAAGCCCACCTTCCCCTCTTCTTATACACCTGCCTCTTATCTTCCTTCCTTCCTCCTCACATTCAGAGAACTCAAAGACACACACACACACACACACACACACCTTTTCACAACTTGTCAATTTTAATTACCACTATTGGTGTGCCCTGTAGGTATAAGATTTAACCTCCACATTGTTGACCATTTCTCAGGGGCTAGAGTTCAGAGACTTCACAGATAGTGCTGAGGTCTTTGGCCTTGCCCTGAAGTTACTGGCTGCCTGGGTCATTACTCGAGGTGGTGAATTTTTCTGTTGTCTTGGTCCTGTTCTGAGTCATTTTTATTCAGTTTCTCATTTGGCCTGTGACAATGGCCACATAGCATTGGCCTTACAGCTTTCTTAGGTTTTCTTGAAGGTGTGGAAATATTTGAAAAGATCTTTGCCCTTGAACTCCCTTATAGGCATCATTTTACCCCCATGGTTGTCTTGGGTACATAGAAGAACAACACAGTAAGCAGAGAAGGACATTGGTTTTGGGGAAGATGGTGGGGAATGGATGGGAAAAAAATTCATGACAAAAAGTGTTAGCTGAGAATGGGTTTTTCTAGGCAAGAAAAGGGTGTTCGGAGGTGTTACTAAAGAAGAGGAGGAAAAGTTTGGGTGTGGTCCTTTTGTCCTTGACACTGGACCTGGGTTGACAGGGCTTCTTCTTTTACCTTCTTTTGGTGCTTGGGGTTGGTTATTTCATACCTGTGCTAGGAGTTTGTAGTTTCCTGGTGACCTTCACCATGTCAAAATTTCCCTGGGGTCTACCCCTGGCCTCCTGAATATATACTTTTCTCTAGGTCAATGAAGTGCCATGCCCTGTAAGCTTTAATTAGTCAGCAAGGCTCTCCTCCAGCTAATGGTAACACTGGGAGAGAAGCTTAGACATCACAAAGCACCATCCTGACACCTCCATGTGGTTGGGGAGTGACAAAGACAGGATGCTGTGGAAAGAGAAAAGGGGCATTTCTTTAGCACTGCTAAAGAGCCTTCTCAAACTGATTGACTCCGTGTTTAATTCTAGTGGATCACATGATAAGTACATGATGCTTTTTATAAACCTTTCCCCAAAACCACCTGTTTCAGTAGTTTATTGTTCTTTCTCACCCTTCACCATTACCTGGTTTTCATATGTCTTATCTAAAATTGTTTCAAGGTAATATAGCTGGCTCATGGAGATGTGAATCATCCTATGTCTGTCTTACAGGTTGCTTTTAGCACTTTGAAAACCACTCACTTCTTAGCTACTGCCAGGGAAATTATTCATCTCACCTCCTTTTCCCATTGTCAACCATGGTGGGGAGGGGCTTTCCCCAGTTTTCTCTTTTCAAGGTTGAAATAACTGCCTTTAGGTTGTCTTCAGTGAAAAAATTTACTCAACTGATTATCTTAGACTTGTTTAAAATCTTGAGGATGTTCACCTTACTAGGTATAGTACTTAGACTTAAGTTTTAACAGTATATGGTTAATTAGGCAGGTATTTAAATTCCAGAAGCTGGGCTTCATGTTTGTACTTCCCCCTTCCCCCCACTACCTCCTTAGGGAATTTGGGGAGTCAGAGCCTTGGTCTGAGGGGTGCAGACTCAGATTCATAGAAGGCTGGGGGTCCAGGCCTTGTCAAAGTACAGATCACTGGGAGGACTGAAGGACCCTCTGGAATCCATCTCAACCCCTACCATCCTCCTAGGGAATTGCTAGGGTTAGTGGCCAGATGTGATGTCCACTGACTTCTCCCAGAGGACTCAGGACAGTGAAGCCTTGATCTGAGGAGTGAAGCCTTCACTCAACAGGTAGGAAATCCCAGGACCTGCCAGGGCTCAAGGTGAAGAATATGAGGAAGGGCAGAGGGACCCTGTACTCCAAACTAAATCAAGCTTGAGAGGCCTCAGGGTGCAATAACAGCACATGACTTCTGCATCTGGGTCTCAGAGACTAGAGATTTGTTGTAAGGAATGGGACCTCAGATTTGAAGATGGTGGGACTCTGTCATGCCAGAGTCAAGGTGAGGACACTGAAGGGAGAATGAGGGAAGATGGAGGGACCCTGAATCCCACAACAAAGAGGACCCAACAGGAGCCCACCCCTGCTGTCATCCCTGGGAACCCCCATGGAAGGATGGCCACATGCAGCATTTCTTTACTTCCACATCCAGGTCCGAGAGAGACTGGGGAATTGATACAAGGAGCAGGACCTCAGGTACACAGAGCGGAAAGTCCAGGTCCAGCCAGGAGTCAAAGTGAGGATGCAGAGGGAGGTCTAAGGGACCCTGGATCCCAGAACACACTCCTAGGAGGCCCTAGGGTGGGAAGACCCCATGCACAGTTTCCTGACCATCCCTTTGGGGCCTGAGAGACTTTGAAGGTTTGGTATAAGGAAGAAACAGGGTCCGAGGATAGTAGTGGGAGGACCTAAGCTGTGCCAAGACACACAAGGAGGACAAAACTAACCTGGACCTCAAAGTAGAGTCAGCCTGGGAGGCCCCAGTGCAAGATGACCACAGGGGTGTGTTTTGACTTCTTCATCCTGGTGTAGGAGAGACCGGGACTTGGTGTGAAGAGAGAGCCTCAGGTTGGCAGAGGGAAGGCCCAGGTCCTGCTGGGAATCAAGATGAGAACACAGAGGGAGAATGATGGGACCCTGGATCTCAGAACAAAAGGGATTTTACAGAAATGGTCCCCTGCTATCAGTTCTGGGCAGCTTCAGGCTGGGATGGGGAAGGGGTTGTGAATGTAATGTTTCCTGATTTATAGTTTGAGCATCTGAGGAAGGTGAGGTTTAACCACAGAGGTCTGCATTCATGGAGGCAGAGTGAGGAGGCCCAGGCCTTTCGGGGGATCATGGTAAAGACTGTGAGAGAAGATTGAGTGAACCTACAGGAGAATGTACAAAAACCCAGCCCTCCCTTCCCCTACTGTCAGCCATGAGAGGATCTGAAGTGGTGTAACTGCATTAGTTGCCCCTCATTTTCATCTTTGGTAAACAGAGGGAAGCCCTACCAAGCATCATGGTGAGGACTGAGCAGATCCCACATCCCAGGACAGATGGACTCCATGGTATTTGGACACCCCTTGCTGTGCCCCTGGAAGTGCTGGGCAGGTGTGGCTAGATGCAGGGCTACCTCACTTCCTTTTGTTCAACCTCAGGGGTATATGATCTTGTTCTGAGAGTTTTGTCTCAGGCCAGCAGAAGAGTGGACCCTGGGTCCTGCCAAAAGTAAAGTAAGGACCCTGAATGAGCACGGAGTGCACCATACACCTCAGAACAAAGGTAACCTCACAGAGTCTGACCCACCTGTCCTGTGAACACTGAGGGCCCAGGATTGTGTTTGCAGTCCACCCTCAGATGCTACCTCATTTCCTCTTACAGGGGCTCCAGAAATTGGCAGGTAAAGGCCTTTGTCTGAAGCACATGACTGCAGGGCACAGAGCAGAGGAGGCCCAGGCATTGCCAGCAATCAAGGTAAGGTGCATGAATTGAATGTGTCCCCAGTGTCTCTCCCATCTCAAAACAAAGGTGGCATCACAGTACCCACCCCATCTCACCCTGTGGTCAGCCTCAGAATCCTGGGAATGCTGGAAGCACCTTGAGGAGCCATCTCACCTCCTCATTCAGGATCTTAGAGAACAGACTACCCAGGAGGAGAGACCTCTGTGAGGCCCAAAAGCACTCCTAAAGAGAAGACCTGTACAGTGCCTTTGTTAGATCTGCAAAGGGTATGTTTCTCAGCTGAGGCCACTCACACTTCCTCTCTTCCCCAGGCCCGTGGATCTCATTGCCCACTTCCTGCTCATATTCTTGCCAGGAGTCATCATGCTTCCTACTCCAGAGTGTTGGTACTA
Source organism: Carollia perspicillata (assembly GCA_004027735.1). Taxonomy (NCBI): domain Eukaryota; kingdom Metazoa; phylum Chordata; class Mammalia; order Chiroptera; family Phyllostomidae; genus Carollia; species Carollia perspicillata. Next base: position 67,292 of record PVKM010001288.1, on the reverse strand, counting down.
CATGCTTGAGGAAGTCTCTCAGTCCCAAAGTGAGACACAGGGCCTCTTTGGTGCACATATTCCTGAAACTAAGGAAAAAGGGACCACCTACTTCATCCCCTCCTGATCCTGCTTTTCCTTTCCATCTTCTTCCTCCTCCTCTCCTTCCTCCTCTTCCTCATCCTCTTCCCCCCGTCTTCCTCTAACTTCTCTTCTTTTTCTACCTCCTCTTCATTCTTCTCTTTCTCTTCCTCTATCTCCTCTTTCTCCTCCTTTTCTGCCTCATGCTCCTTGTGCTCCTGCTCTTCCTCTTCCTCCTCTTCTTTCTCTCTTTATTTCTGCCATCATCAGATAACAGGAATAATGAAAGTACTTGCTGTTGTTGCTAGGGTACCATGTCATCTCCAGTTTCCTCAGAGAGCCTACTTCTCTCCCACTCTCATGGAAGTCACTCCATCAATCAAATCATATCAGGACTCTAATTGTCAGGAAGAGGAGGAACCAAGCACTTTGCAGCCTCTGGTAGACATTGGGCTCTTGCTTAGAGATGCCATAGAAAATAAGGTGGCTCCTCTGGTAGAGTTCCTGCTCCTCAAGTATAGAACAAAGGAACCAGTCAGAAAAGCAAAAATGTTTAGTGTCATCAAAGAGTACAAGGACTACTTCCCTGTGATCTTTAACCAAGCATCCGAGTGTACGCAGCTAGTCTTTGGCATTGATGTGAAGGAAATGGATCCTACCAGCCACTCCTTTGTCCCGGTCAACACCTTGGGCCTCACCTACAATGGGATGTTGAATGATGAGCAGAGCATCCCCAAAACTGGCCTCTTGATAAATATTCTGGGTGTGATATTCGTTGATGGCAACTGTGCCCCAAAGGAAGATATCTGAGAAGTGCTGAGTGTTATGGGAGTGTATGATGGGAAGGAGTACTTCATCTATGGAGAGCCTAGGAAGCTCATCACAAAAGGTTGGGTGCAAGAACAGTACCCGGTGTACTGGCAGGTGCTCAACAGTGATCCTGCATGCTATGAGTTCCTGTGGGGTCCCAGAGCCTATGCTGAAACCAGCAAGATGCAAGTCCTGGAGATTTTGGCCAAGGTCAATGATACCATACCCATGGTCTTTCCTATTTTGTATGAGGAGGCTTTGAGAGATGAGGAAGAGTGATCCCAAGCCAGACTTTTTGTCAGTGACAATGGTGCAGCCAGGGCCAGGGTCTGAGCCTATTCTAGAGCCACATTTGGCAGTTTCTGTTGCCCTAAGTGAAGTATGAGGCAGATTTTTCACTGTTTTTAAATGAGCAGTCATTATTTTAAGTGGTTGAGAGGCAGAATGGGGATTGGTGAATTTAAAATATAACATCTTTGTGTTCTTCTATAAGGGTGGTTTGGAGATTTTTTATTTATTTTGGCATTTTCCAGGTGTTCTTATTAATGAAAAATTAATTAAGTTCTTAATTAATTGATTGATTGATTAAGTTAATTAATTATTCTTTAAATTAAGTTCTAAATTTACAAATTACATTGGTCACAAATATGCTGGTGTTTATACAGTTTAAGAAGTGAGTGTTTTCCTATCTTGTAATCAGGGTTATTTTTACTACTATTGTCTTTTAACTTTAATACTAGCTTTATAAGTGATTAATCCACTACCTTTACTGTGTATTTACCTTTATCACTGAGATTTATACTTCCATATGTTTTCTTGTTGCTAATTAGCATGCTTTCTTTTCAGATTAAAAGAAATGTTTTTAGTGTCTCTTATAATGACAGTTTAGTAGTGATGAATTCCATTAGCTTTTACTCATCTATAAAACTTGAGCTCTCCTTCAGCTCTGAATAACTTTTCTGGGAAGAATATTCAAGATTGAAAGTTTTTTTTTTCTTTCAACACTGAATATATTGTGTCACTCCCTTCGGACATGCAAAGTTTCTGCTGAAATATCTGCAGATAGTCCTATGGGGCTGGGGAGATGTGGTCTCTTGTACATAGCAAGTTGTTTTTCTTTTGCTGCTTTTAAAATTCTTTGCATTTTGTTATTTTGTAAAACAAATTGAAAAGCCCTCCATCTTATTTTGTGATGTAGAACAAGATAGCATGGTATTAAAAAAAGGTTTCCTTCGAAATGTGAAGGAAGTCAGAAGTATAATTGATGGGGACAAGAAATACAGAAAAACGTTTTAAAAAATTAATTCTGGCCTTCCTTTATCCCTTTTATTGTGTCATTATATAAAATTAAAAGATATATACCTGGATATGCTTGGCTTATTTAAAAATTAATTAAATTTAGGAGAAATTAAATCTGATTAAATAAGACCCCTGCTTAGTGGCTCGTCTCTCCCACAATCATTAATTAAACATTGGCTCCCAGGAAGGCTGTGGGTAAGTAGTGGGGACACTAGTATGAGTAATACACACCAATCCATAGAATGATAGTCTAGAAGCAACCATAACATAAGGAAGGTAGTGAGTAAGACTTACAAAATAAGTAAAAGAAAGGGAGAGGTGGTGGGACTCCAGGAGAGAGCACTCAAGGGTAAATAGCCCAAGCCAGGACATTTGAGGATGTGGGAAACTGTGAGTCCTTCTGAAGGAGTTAATTGTAATGCAGCTGGGTGGAGTGATGGCCAGACTTACAGACTGCATGTCTTGGGGAATGAGAAAAATAGTCTGTAATGGAAAACTGTACTTAGTGGTTATTTTGGAGATGATGGATATACCAGAAAGCAATCTTCACCTGAGACATATAGGGAAGGTGTCCACATTCTTGTCCCTGTACACTTAAATACATTGTACAAGCTAGATATTTTATATGCATCATCTGCAAGGATTTCTGGGAAATCCAGTGATATTCCTTTCTGAATGCCCAGAAACCTCTAGACTGACACTCTTACCTGGCCACAGAACACCAGATTCATTGTATTAAAAATGATATTCAATTAGATTATCTTGAGTATAATTTGCACAGATCTAAGGAAAGTCTATTTAATGGTGTTGAAATGATTGAAAATTGTGATGTGTATGTAAGAACTGCTGAGAGAGGGAAGAAGTTGGTCTTTGACTCAGATTCTAGGAGATTTTAGTTACATCTAGCTGGGGAAGACTCCCCCAAACCCAAATTAAATAATAGATTCTCTAGGAGGGAAAATATACTGATTTTTATTTATGAAGCAGTATTTTTGGCTAATATAAAATTCTGTGTCCTTTTGCATTGCATATTCTCTGAGATCTGAAAAAAAACAAACAAAAATTTTCTGGAGTACAGGGTAATAGGGCTTGGGAGTAATATAATACTAGAAAAAAACTGCCATTCATCAAAGTTTCAATACACATGAGGCACTGCGTGAGGTACTTTACAAACTCTCCATATGTTACTGAAGTCCTACAAGTCAGGGCTTATCAAACCCACTTACTTTACAGATAAAGAACCTGAGGCTCATAGGGCCTGGTAATTTCCCCAGTATCACATGGCTAGTAAGTGATAGAGCCAATGCTGGACCCCCTGATCTGAGTTCATCTAGAGTTCATGATGCTTCTACCCATTCTATCCTGTGGTCTACCTTCTGACTCATAACTCATATCTCTTCTTGGTACTGCCTGATGTCTTTGGCAACAAAAAGAGGGACCCTGTGGTCAAGGAGTTAAAAGCAGGCCTCAGGAAGGAAAGTGATGATACAAATCAAATACAATCTGAGTACTGCCTGTGGCCTTTATTTACCTAAGGCCCTCCTGCCCATATCCCAGGGTTCATTGAGAGCTGAGGTGCTGCCATTTCTGTCCAGTCCAAGCACTTTCCCACATGACAGCATCCTTCCCCTGGTCTTCCCCTGTGTACCTTCCTGTCCAAATCTGAAACCTGGTATTCTGACCAAGCTCATTACTGCTGCATCCTCTGAAGGCTGTGTCCACTCACAGTGGAGTAGCCCCAAATCTGCCCCCACCCCCAGCATAAAGCATTTCTACTTGCTGCTGAAGCTCCATGATCATCCATCCCTCACCCTAGAGCCCAGATGATGGCAAAAGCCCCTTTGAATTTGAACAATGACCTTTAGGTACTTGGTCATCCTGTTGGGTGTCTTCAGCACATTCTTAAAAAGTTTTCCAAATGAAATGGCAAGTAGAGACTGACTTGACCCACAACCTACCAATTTTGGGATGTAATCCTGGAGTTAGAGGGATTTGAAAAATACTTAATATTTAAAATAAGATTTTTATGGGCTATTGTATTTGAAATTGGCTACTGAACACATACACAGATGAATCAGCATACCTAGCTAGTAAAAACATAAACCTTCCCTCATAAGTGGTAGATGAAGAAAAATCATGAAAATAGCTATAGAGCAGGGGTGTCAAACTCATTTTCACCAGGGGCCACATCAGCCTCACAGTTGCCTTCAAAGGGCCAAAATAATTTTAGGACTGTATAAATGTAACTACTCCTTAATTGTTAAGGAGTTGAAATTACATTTGGACCTTTGAAGGCAACCATGAGGCTGGCATGGCCCCCCCATGAACATGAGTTTGACACTGCTGTTATACAGCAAACATCTGTAAAGGCTAAATTTCCCAAAACTTGGAGCACCTAATAGATGAACAATGGTTTCTTGGTACACGTGCTCACTCTAACTAAAAAATGAAAAAAAAAAAAATCCATTCTTCCACTGTTTTTTGTCTATGTATCTGTCCCACAGGAAAAAAGTCATTTTTAGTGTGCTTGATGGCACATGTTTAGGCATTCAGATATGTCCAATCATGTTGAGGGTAGCAGAATCTCACAAGTATGCATATTTTGCTTGATGCATATTTTAGATATGCATCAAGACAAAGGAGAAAATACTCAACAAACTGAGGTTATATAGGTTATCTTAAAGGGAAATGTAGAAAAGTGTTATTGAATGAAGATTAGAAACCCTATAGACTGATATTTACAGGATCCTTTGAAAATTACAGGTGACCCTGAATTTAAAATCACCTATCACATAATAGTCATCTGAAAAAGTTGGAGGAATTCAGGCAGATTTGGACTTTTCAGAAATTCCTCCGAGAAATAGAGGTTATTGTTATAGGCACAGAAGCTCTTATTTCTTTAACTGCTGAGATATTTGGAGACTGGTAGCTGAGTCTTTGCCCAGACATACACAAATTTTTGTCCCTTCCAAGTTCATACTCACATCCAGTGATTGGTCAGTGCAAGAGTACACCAATCTAGCCCCTTTGGCATGGTTTGTGAAAATTCAGAAAGACCATCCCAATTTCAGAACTCCCCATGTGTTCAGATGAGGCCCTTATTGTGACAGCATGAAGGCCAATCCATTCTCCGAGAGGCAATGACCCTAAGAGAACTCCCTAATCAATCCCCTACGTGCTAATCTCAATCTATGAGCCCACTTCAAAGAAAAACTAACCAGTGACAGTGTGTTTTACTATACATTATTTTTGTTTTATTATTAATCCTCAGTATGGACAAATTTCTCAATATTTTTCTTTATAGTTTCTGGTGTTTTATTTTCCATCCCAAGTAGTCATATTCACCCATATCATCATATGATTTTCTTAAACAGTTTTTAAATCTTCAATGGATCTGTAATTTTGATATAAAGGTAGAGATAGAGACCCAGTTTTTAAATTGTTTTTAAACGATTAACTAGTTTTCTCTATGCTGTTTATTTTTAAATTTTATTGTTCAGTTACAGTTGTCTGCATTTACCCCCCACCACTCTCCCCTACCCCAGCCATCCCCACCTCCTTTCCTTGCTTCTACCCCACACTTGGTTTTGCCCATGTGTTCTTTATGGTTCTTCCTGAAAACCCTTCCCACTTTTCCCCATTATCCCTTCCCACCTCCCCTCTGGTTACTGTCAGATTGTTCTTAGTTTCAATGTCTCTGGTTGTATTTTGCTTACTTGTTCGTTTTGTTGATTAGGTTCCACTTAAAGGTGAAATCATATGGTATTTGTCCCTCACTGCCTGACTTATTTCACTTAGCATGATGCTTTCTAATTCCATCCATGCTGTTGCAAAGGGTAGAAACTCCTTCTTTTTTTCTGCTGCACAGTATTCCATTGTGTAAATGTACCATAGTTTTTTGATCCACTCATTTACTGATGGGCACCTAGGTTGCTTCTAGCATTTGGCTATTGTAAATTGTGCTGCTATGAACATTGGGGTGCATAAGTTCTTTTGGAATGGTGTTTCAGGGTTCTTAGGACATAATCCCAGTATCTACACTATTTATTTTAAAAATTAATCTTTCCCCAAAGCTTTTCTAAGGTATAGTGTGCTTTTATCCTTTTAATCCAATTTCTAGGATTTTTAAAATTGTTGTTCAAGTACAGTTGACTCCGTTTTCCCTCCAAGGATCTGGAGAGCATTATGCTAAGTGAAATGAGCCAGGTGGTGAAATACAAATACCATATGATCTCATCTATAAGTGGAAACTAATCAACAAAACAAACAAGCAAGCAAAATAGAACCAGAGACATTGAAATTTACAACAATTTCTAGGTTTTAAACTAGCATATTTTGCTTCTATTGCGATTAGTAATTGAGATGCTTAGATTATTCATAATCTTTAATATGTGTGTTTAATATGTAGTTTTTTCATTAATTTTTATATATTATGTACCTAATTATGTTTTAAATTTTATTTGTATTTTTAATGTAATTAATCAGGGTGACAGTTAATAATACTTAATTTCTTAATTTTTAAAGAATTGTTTGCATGACCTTTTTATTTTTATTTTTAATTACATTTTATTAATTATGTTATTACCCTTGTTCCAGTTTTCCCCCTTTGTCTCCCTCCTCCTAGCCCCCACAACTCCCTCAGGCAATACCCACACCATTGTTCATGTCCATGGGTCGTGCATAGGTTCTTTGGTTACTCCATTTAATATACTGTACCTTACAATTCTGTAACTATCTGTGTTTCTTAATCCCTTCAACTCTTCACCTATTTGCTCATTCCCCCTCCCATAGGAGAACAATCAAAACAGTCTCAATACCCATGATTCTGACTCTCTGTTCTTCTTATTTGCTTAGTTTGTTTTTTAGGTTTAATTGTTGATAGATGGGTATTTATTGCCATTTCATTATTCATGGTTTTGATCTTCTTTTCCTTAAGTAAGTTCCTTTAACATTTTGTATAATAATGGTTTCCTGATGACAAATTCTTTTAGTTTTTTCCTCTCCATGCAGTTATTTATCTGTCATTTGATTCTAAATGATATCTTTGCTGGGTAGAGTAATCTTGGCTATTGGTCTCTGCTTTTCATGACTTTGAATATTTCTTGCCAATCACTTCTAGCCAGCCTGCAAAGTTACTTTTGAGAAATCAGCTGACAGTCTTATGGTTACCCCTCTGTAAATAACTGACTGCTTTTCCCTTGCTGCTTTTAAGATTCTGCCTTTATCTTTAACCTTCAGTATTTTAATTATTTGTTTTGGGGTGGGTCTCATACATCTTGTTTAGGACTTGTGTCCTTCCTGGACTTGCATATTTATTTCCTTCACAAAATTAGGGAAGTTGTCTTTCATTATTTTTTCAAGTAGATTTCCAATTTCTTGCTTTTTGTTCTCCTTCTGGCACCCCGATGATGCGAATGTTGGACCATTTCAAGTTGTCCCAGATGCTGCTTACACTACCCTCATTTTTTAAATGATTTCTTCTCCTTGTAGTTCTTTTTTTATTGTTGCTCAAGTATAGTTGTCTCCATTAACCAACCTGCACCACTTGTGCCCCACCTGCCCACACTTCCTACCTTTGATTTTGCCCCTTTGGTTTTAATCATGGGACCTTTATTCAGTTCCTTGATGACCTTTCCCAAATATTCCACCATTATCCCTCTCTCTGCCCCGCTCTGGTTACTGGCAGATTGTTTTTTATTCAAATGTCTCTGGTTATATTTTGCTTGCTTGTTCATTTTGTTGATTAGGTTTCACTTGTAGGTGAGATCATATAGGACTTGTCTTTCATCACCTGACTTACTTCACTTAGCATAATGCTCTCTAATTCCATCCATGCTGTCTCAAGGAGTATGAGCTCCTTCTTTCTTTCTGCTGCAAAGTATTCTATTGTGTAAATGTACCATAGATTTTTGATCCATTCATTTACTGATGGGAACTTAGGTTGATTCCAGCACTTGGCTATTGTAAATTGTACTCCTATGAACACTGAGGTGCATAGGTACTTTTAAATTGGTGTTTCAGGATTCTTGGGATATAATTCCAGTACTGGAATAACCAGTTCAAGAAGTACTTCCATTTTTAGTTTTCCGAGGAAATTCTATACAGTTTTCCACAGTGGTTGCACCAGTCTGCATTCCCACTAACTGTGTATTAGGGTTCCCTTTTCTGCACAACCTCACCAGCACATGTTGTCTCTTCACTTGGTTATGATGGCCATTCTGACTGGTGTGAAGTGGTATCTCATTGTGGTTTTAATTTACATCTCTCTGATAGCTAGTGATGCCGAGTATCTTTTCATATGTCTCTGGGCCCTTTGTATGTCCTCTTTGATGAATTGTCTATTCAAGTCTTTTGCCCATTTTATAACTTTTTTTTTGTCTTCCTAGAGTAGATTCGTGTGAGTTCTTTATAGATTTTGGAGATCAAACCCTTGTCTGAGATGTCATTGGCAAATATCTTTTCCCCTATTGTTGGTTCCCTTTTCATTTTGCTGATGTTTTTTTCAACCATCCAGAAGCTTTTCATTTTGAAGAAGTCCCATTGTTTATTTTTTCCTTTATGACCCTTGCTCTAGGGGACACATCAGTGAAAATATTGCTGCATGGGATATCTGAGATTTTCCTGTCCAGGTTCTCCTCTAGGACTTTTATGGTATTGTGACTTATATTTAAGTCTTTTATCCATCTGGAGTGTATGTCTGTGTATGGCGTAAGTGCATGGTCTAGTTTCATTTTTAGATCTCCCAACACTATTTGTTCAAGAGGCTATTTTTATTCCACTTTATGCTTCTGCCTCCTTTGTCAAATATTAATTGACCATAGAAACTTAGGTTTATTTCTGCATGCTTTATTTTCTTCCATTGATCTATGTGTCTGTTCTTATGCCACTACCAGACTGTTTTGATTGCAGTAGCCTTGCATTATAGTTTGATATCAGGTATTGTGATCCCTCCTACTTCGTTTTTCTTTCTTAAAATTGCTGTGGCTATTCGGGGTTGTTTATGGGTCCATATAAATTTTTGAAATGTTTGTTCTATATCTCTGGAAAATGTCATTGGTATTTTAATAGGGATTGCACTGAATCTATAAATTGCTTTGGGTAGTATGGACATTCTGATGATGTTAATTCATTGAATCCATGAACACAGTATATGTTTCCTTTTATTTGTGTCTTTTTTAAATTTCTTTCTTCAGTGTTGTGTAGTTTTCTCTCTATAGGTTTTTACCTCCTTGGCTAAGTTTATTCCTAGGTACTTTATTCTTCTTGTGGCTATAGGAAATTGGATTTTTTTCATGATTTCTGTTTCTGATATTTCATTGTTGCTGTACAAAAATTCATTCATTTTCTAAATATTGATTTTTTTATCTGCTGTTTGCCAAATTCATTAATTAGGTTGAGTAGTTTTTTAATAGACTCTTCAGGGTTTTCTATGTACACTGCAATGTCATTTAGAAACAGTCACAGTTTTATTTCCTCCTTTCAAGTTTGACTGCCTTTTTTTTTTTTCTTCTCTGATAGCTGTGGCTAGGACTTCCAATACTATGTTGAATAGAACTGGTGATAGCAGACATCCTTGTCTTGTTCCTGATCTTCTGGAAAACTTCTAGTTTTTGCCCATTGATGGGTGTCTCATATGTGGCCTTTATTATGTTGAGGAATGCTCCCCCTATTAGCACTTTGCTAAGTGTTTTTATCATAAATGGGTGCTGTACCTTATCAAAACCTTTTTCTGCATCTATTGATATGATCATATGATTTTTGTCTTTGCTTTTGTTTATGTGAGGTATTACATTTATTGATTTGCAAATATTGTGCCATCCTTGCATTCCTGGGATAAATCCCACTTGGTCATGGTGTATGATCTTTTTAATGTATTGCTGGATGCGGTTTGCCAATATTTGTTGAGGATTTTGGCATCTATGTTCATCATCAATATTGGCCTATAGTTTTCCTTCTTTCTTGTGTCTTTATCTGGTTTGGAGATTAGGATGATACTGGCTTCACAAAAAATGTTTGAGAGTTTTCCTCCTCTTGGATTTTTTGGAATAGTCTGAAAAGGATAGGGTTAGCTCTTCGTTAAATGATTTGTAAAATTCTCCTGTGAAATTGTCCGGTTCAGGGATTTTGTGTGCCAGGAGTTTTTTTGGTTACTGTTTCAATTTCATCAACTGTTTTTGATCTGTTCAGACTTTCTTCTTCTTTGTCACTCAGATTTGGAAGATTATATTTGTTTAGAAATTTGTCCATTTGACTCAGATTTTCAAGTTTAGTGGCCTATAGTTTTTCTTAGTAATTTCTTACAACCCTTTGTACTCTATGGTATCAGTTGTAATCTCTCTTTTTTCATTCCTGATTTTATTTATTTCAGTTCTTTCTCTTTTTTTCTTGATAAGTCTGCTTAGGGCTTGTCCATTTTGTTTACATTTTCAAAGAACCAGCTTTGGGTTTATTAATCCTTTGATTGCTCTTTTAGTCTCTATGTTGTTTAATTCTGTTCTGGTCTTGATTATTTCCTTCCTTCTACTCTCTCTGGGTGTTGTTTGTTGTTTCTCCAGTTCTTGGAGATGTAGGGCTATGCTGTTTATTTCAAATGTTTTTATGTTTTTTAGATAGGCCTGTATTGCTATGAACTTCCCTCTCAGGACTGCCTTCACTGTGTCCCATAAGTTTTAGTCTGTTGTGTGTTCATTTTCATTCATTTTCATTTTTTCCCAGTAACTATTTGATTTCTTCTTTGATTTCATGCTTGACTTATTCATTGTTTAATAGCATGCTATTCAATATCCATGAATTTGAGTGTTTTTAATTTTTATCCTTGAGGTTCTTTTCTAGTTTCAGGCTCCTGTGGTCTGAGAAAATGCTTGATGTGATTACAATTTTCTGAAATTTGCTGAGGCTTGTTTTGTGTCTTATTATGTGGTCTATCTTTGAAAATGTTCCATGTGCATTTTAAAAAATGTGTATTTTGCTTCTTGAGGTGAAAGGGTATATGTGTGCATGTATATATATAATTAGTTAAGTCCATTTGATCTACATTTGATCTAGGACATTGTTCAATGCCACAATATCCTTGTTGATATTTTTTTGGAGGATCTACCCATTTTTGACAGTGTGGTGTAAAATTCCCTAGTATAATTGCGTTCTTGCCTATATCTTTCTTAAATTCCTCCAAAATTTTCATTATATATTTGGGTGATCCTATGTTGGGTGCATATATGTTTATAAAGTTTATGGCTTCCTGATGGATTCTTCCCTTCAGTACTGTGAAGTGTCCTTCTGTATCTCTTTTTATGACTTTTGTTTTGAAGTCTATTTTGTCTGATATAAGTATTACTATACCAGCTTTTTTCCAGCCCATTTGCTTGAATATTTTTTCATCCCTCTACTTTCAATCTGTGTAGGTCTTTTTTCTGACATGGGTCCCTTATAGACAGTATATGTGTGGGTTATATTTTCTTATCCATTCAGCTACCTTGTATTTTTATTGGAGCATTTAATCCATTAACATTTAAGATTATTATTGATAGGTCTTTATTCATTTTCCCCTCTTTGTACCTGTGTTCCTATCTCTTTTACTATTTTTCTTCCTTTTCTTAAAGCAGTCCCTTTAGCATATATTGCAGTGCTGTTTGGGGAAGGTACATTCTTTCAATGTTCTCCTGTCTGGGAAACTCCTTATTTCACCTTACATTTTAATTGAGAGCCTTGTTAGATAGAGTAGTCCTAGTTGCAGGCCTTTGCTTTTTATTACTTGGAATATTTCTTGCCATTGCTGTCTGGCTCATAGTGTTTCTGTTGAGAAGTCATCTGCTAACCTTATCAGAGTTTCCTTGTATATTACTTCTTGTTTCTGCCTTGCTGCTTTTAAGATTTTCTCTTCATCTTTAAAACTTGTCATTTCAATTATCATGTGTCTCGGAGTAGGCCTCTTTGGATTCATCTTGATTGGGACCCTCTGTTCTTTTGAATTTTCATGGTTTTTCTCCTCTCCAGGTTCAGGAAAATTTTTGTCATTATTTTTTCAACCAGGGTTATTTTTCTTCTCCTTCTGGTATACCTATGATTCGAATGTTGTTGTATTTCATGTTGTCTTGCAGTTCCCTTATGCTATCTGCATATTGTTTTTGCCTTTTTTTGTTGTTGTCTTCCAGCTCACTAACTTGGTCCTTTGCTTCATAGAGTCTGCTTGTAATTCCTTCTAGTGTATTTTATATTTCAGAAATTTCATTCCGCATTTCTTCCTGGTTCTTGTTTATAGTTTCTATTTCCTTTTTCATGTTGTTGTAGTTCCCACTCAGTTTCCTGTAGTTGTCTCTGAATTCCTTGAGCATCCTCATCACCATTTTTTAAAATTTATATCTGATACTTTGCTTGCCTCCATTTCATTTAGCTCTTTTAGGGGGGAGTCTTCCATTCATTTTTATTGTGGGTTCTTTCTTTGTCTCCCTATTTTAGGTGACTCTTTTTGTTTATTTCTGTGATTCCTAAAACTCTGCTTTGTCAGCTCTCTTCTTGGAGTAAAATTCTGTGGTAGGAGTTCTCTGGGACTCAGTGGTGTGGTCTCTTTGATCTCCTTGTATGGATGCTCTAAGGTTGCCCTTTTTTCCATTTGTGTGGGCTCTCTTGTTGTAACTTGGCTTTTCTTGGTGGCTCCTTCGTTGTTGGGTTCTCCCCTCCACTGGGTTTACTGGTATACATAACATTCACCTTGTCTTATATGTGATCAGGGGCAGGGCAGAGGTGACATGGAGTAAGGCAGTGGGAGAGTATTCTATGGGATTTAAAGTACTAACAAGTAGTGAACAAACAGGAGATCCTTTAGAGAAGTACAATAAAAACCATGATATCTCACCCAAGCGTCCATTTTTTATAAAAGGTGAAAAAGAGATAAGACTCTTTAGCAGGGAAAATGAATGTGAGCTGACTTTAGAAAGCAGAGTGCTTATGTGAGGTTAGATGATGAGAGAGAGTGAGAGTAAGGGACAGAAACTTGGCATAGTGTGTCAGAGTATAAAGTTGACCACAACAGTAGTAAAGCTCACAAATATGGCAAAGTTGATTAAGACCAGGGAAGGGTGCTGTGTGGGATATGGAATAGCAATAATATGATAAGAAATATATAATCTGAATGAAAAGTAAAAAACCAAGAGTAGTGTTTTATTGGAATATGAGTAAAGTGAAAGAACAATTAAAATGCAATATGAAAGGGGAAAAAGAAAACCAATCAAACAATGAAATCAAACAAACAAACAGAACAAGAAAACTAAACAGAAAGAAGGGAAATTAAAACAATTAAAAATAAAAGTAAATAAAATATAAAATAAAAATAAGGAAAAAATAAATAAAATGCAAGTTCTGAAGGATGGTGAAAAGAAATTCATCTCAGCTGTTGGCATTTGTCTTCTGACTTCTGGATCTGTTTTTGGACTTCTCACAGCTCCAGGTCTTATTGTCTTACACTTGGTGGGAAAAAGAGCCTCCTGCTGACTTTCAACCTGCCAAGTAGATTCTGCTGGTCTTCCTGGATGCTGCAGGCAGAGGAGGGATGGTCTCCTTTTTTTTTTTTCCTTTCCTGTGGTTTCACAAGGATGGGGGTTAGGTCTGGGCTACAATATTCACAGGTGCCCAGTTTCTCATTCACACCCTCAGTGTTGTGCGACCCACACTGTCTACTGCACATATGCACCAGGCTGGCAACTTTAACCCGCCTCATTGTGCAACCCTTTGATTAATCCGTGGGTTGCATTGAGTGGGAGCAAATCTCACCCCTCCTTATCCCTCTTCGTTGACCTGGGCCTGAACGCAATGTCCCTTCAGGGAATTTTAGTTCCCTTATTGAATTAAATCTCTCTGGGCATTGCTACCTCTCCGAACCTCTTGCCCCTCTTTCATCAATCCATGAGGTGCCCTGAAGTGGAGCAAATTGTGCCCCCCTCCTTCACTGGCTGACCACTGGGTGCAAGAGATCCTTGCACAGTGGCTCAAGCCTTTTGCGAGTGAATTCTCCTTGTCTGCAGCAGGCCATTCCTAAGAACCCCCCAACTTCTCACACAGACCAACTCTCTGATCAGGCCAGAGACTATCTTGGTCATGGCCAGTCATGACCCATCTCTTCTATCTCCAGGTGTCACTCAGCTCCAATTTCTCTGCTACTGTCCCAGCTGAAGACCACAGTCTCAGCTGTGGTATGCTGCCAGCTGTGTGTCTCTAACTGTGTCTTTATCTTCCTAGTGACTTTATGCCTCCAGGTCTTTCCTGGTGTGGGTCTGTGACTTCCTCACTCTGGGAGTGGAGGGAGCCACTAAGTAGTAATGACTGACCCAGCTCTCCTCCAATGCTACTGCAGCAGCTGCAGTGTCCAGTGCAGGGCACAGGGTCCCTCCTATACACCTACAAAATCTCCTTACCATTTGTTTTTTTTAATTTTATGTTTAATCATTTTTTATTAATGTTTGAATAGAGTTGTTTCCATTTTCCCACCAGCACTTTCCCCACCCCACCCACCTCTACCTTCCACCCTCAATTCTACCCCCTTTGACTATGTACATAGGTCATTTATACATGTTCATTGGTGGCCCTTTACCTTCTTGCCCCCATTACTTCTCTCCCACCTCCCCTCTGGTTACTGTCAGTTTGTTCTTAATTTCAATGTCTCTGGTTACATTTTGCTTGCCTGTTTGTTTTGTTGATTAGGTCTCACTTATACGTGAGATCATATGGTATTTGTTTTTCACCTCCTGGCTTACTTCACCTAGCATAATGCTCTTCAGTTCCATCCATGCTGTCATGAAAGATAGGAACTCCTTCTTTCTTTTAACGTCTGTTTTTGAACGTCTTCTGTAACCTTTGGCTTACAAACTTCATATCAGCTAGAATTCTGTTGCCTGTTCACTCTGTTCTTCAGAAAATTGGCTAGAATCTTGGGTGCATGAGCAAGTGGGTTAAGTTTCCACCTACCTCACTGCCATCTTCCCTCTCTCCCCTTCTTGTAGTTCTAATTGGTTGTTTTTTGCTTCTTTATGTTACAAATCATGGATTTGATTCTCAGCTTCATCCACTCTATTGTTGTTTCCCTCTAAATTGTTCTTTATTTTAATTAGTGTGTTCTTCATTTCTGACTGGATCTATTTTATGCTGCTGAGGTCCTCACTAAGTCCCATAAGCATCCTTATAATCAGCATTTTGAACTTTACATCTGATAGATTGCTTATCTTCATTTCTTTAGTTCATTTTCCAGAGTTTTGATACATCATTTCATTTGGGCCATGTGTCTTTGTCTCCTCATCTTGGTAGCCTCCCTGTGTTTGTTTCTATGTATTAGGTAGAGCTGCTATGACTCCCTGTCTTGGTAGTATGGCCTAATGTACTAGGTGTCCTGTAAGGTCCAGTGACACAGCCTCCTCTCTTACCTAAGCTGGGTACCTCAGGTGCACCTTTCCTGTAGGCTGAACAACACTCTTCTCTTGTAGTTGAGACTTGATTGCTGTTGACAGGTCTATGGGAGGGAGTTACCCAGGCCAGTCAGCTATGAGGACTGACTATGACCACTGACACCTGCCCTCCTCCATGGAGGATCATCCGTGCATGGGCAGGGTGGTCATGCTATGACATGGTCTGTATCTGTTCACTGGGTGCAAAGGCTCTGGGGTTTTCTAGGTGGTGCAGGCCAAGGTGAGCTCCCTCCTGTGTTTTGTCCAGGGCCACTCTGCATGAGCTATAAAGCAATCTGAGATGACTGGTACTTGTACTGGGCTTGAAAATTCCCAGGCAAAACGAAGCTGTGAATCTAGGCTGCTTGATGCTAATTTTGTGTCTGGAGCCACTTAGCAAGAGGTACAGGGGCTAGGGCCTCAGTGAGGCTAGCTGCTCAGTGAGGCTGGCTGTTGTTAATTTGAGAGGATTAGGAAGTTGTGAAGTATAAACCAAGACCTGCCATTCATATGGAAAAGAAGCTGGGTGAGCCCATAATTTGGGTGGGATGGAATCTCTGGGGATCACCAGGGTGGGGCAAAACTGTTAGCCATGTTGATAGAGTCTCTGATATGGCACCAGCTTGCCGGCTCTGTGGCTCTGTGAGGGCAGAGTTCATAAAAAGAACAATGGTCTCTGTCTCCCTTTCTGTCTGAGAGAAAGCTGCCCACCAACTCTCATTTTGATTCCAGAAACTTCAGTTTCTCCTTGTATGCCACTGGTGCCTTTCAAACTGCTACTCTGGTGCTAGACCTCAGAGGGAGTGAGTCTAACTCTGTGTATGAGTTCTTTAGGAGGAGCTGCTTAGGACTCCAGGAGTTTCTTCCAATGATTCAATCTCCATTACTTCTTACAGCCAGAAGATATGGGGACTTCTCTTCCTGGCACTGGAACCCTGGGCTAAATGGCCTGGTATGGGGTTGGGAACTCCTCACTCCAGAGATATCCCACCCAAATTTTTATCCACCACACAGGAATAAAACCCATTCCATGTCCCCACCCTTCCTACCAGTCTGGATAGATGTGGTTTCTTTAATTCCATAGTATTCAGACTTCTATTCAACTCAATTTCTGATGGTGTTGAGTAATGGTTGTTCTATATTTTAGCTGTAATTTTCATGTGGTTGTGTGAGGAGGTAAGCCATGTTCACCTGAAGCCATCTTGACTGGAAGTCACCTGAGCTTTGAAAATTTACAAATGGATATAATCCTAGCAGTGAAATTGCTGGGTCAAAAGGCAGTTCCATTTTTAGTTTTTTGAGAAAATTCCATACTGTTTCCCATAGTGATTGCACAAGTCTGCAATCCCACCAACAGTGCACTAGGGTTCCCTTTTCGCCACACCCTCTCCAACATTTGTTGTTTGTTGGTTTATGATGGCCATTCTGACTGGTGTGAAGTGAAATCTCATTGTGGTTTTAATTTGCATCTCTCTAATGGATAATGATATTGAGCATCTCTTCATATGTGTCTGGACCATCCATATGTCCTCTTTGGAGAAGTGTCTGAAACGCCAATCCAAAAGAACCTATGTTCATAGCAACACAATTTACAATAGCCAAGTGCTAGAAGCAACCCAAGTACCCATCAGTAAATGAATGGATCAAAAAACAATAGTACATATACACAATGGAATTCTATGCAACAGAAAGAAAGGAGCTCCTACCCTTTGTGACAGCATGGCTGGAACTGGAGAGTATTATGCTAAGTGAAATAAGCCAGGTGGTGAAAGACAAATACCATATGATCTCACCATTATTAACAGGAACCTAGTCAACAAATGAACAAGCAAGCAAAGTATAGCCAAAGACATTGAAATGGAGCACAGGCTGACAGTAATCAGAAGGGAGAGGAGAGGGGGTAATGGGGGAAAAGGGTGAAGGGTTTATGGGAACAGTTATAAAGGACATATGGACAACAACAAGAGGGGGTGGAAATGGGGGAGGGAGGCGGAGAGTGCTGGGGTGGTGGGGAGGGGTGGGGGAAAGGCAGAAAACTGTACTTGAACAACAATAAAAATTCTTTCTTAAATTAAAAAATAAATAAATAAAAACTACCTGGACATAAAAAGGCATAAAAAGAAAAAAGAAAATTTATAAATGGTAGGAATTTTCTTTGTTCTTAGCTTTATTGCAGTGTTACTAAGGAATCTGGTTTACACTATTTCTATGTTGCAGAATACACTTAAATATGATTACTCACAAATTTATTGTTCAAGGGCCAGGCTAATTTTTGTCTTCCCCTGAAGAATTCTAATATAAGTACAAATGAGGAGCTACTTGCTTTGTTCTAAATTGTTACTTGTAATTTACTATCGGTTAAGACATCAGACAATATATGGCAAGACACGTGGATTTCCTACAGGGAAAGTTCTTTAGCATTGTTTCAAGAATTTTACAGAAAGAATGTTGGCTGTCCAATTGTCTCATTGGTTCTTATTATTGTTTCTAAGTTCCCTAGGACCAACACTTCCCAAAATATCTTTAGAGACATTTCATTTGAATGGTGGGTCAACCAAGATCTCCAGGCTTGCTTCCAGCCAAGACACATAATGGGATTTCTAGGATCTGGTACCACTCCACTAATGATTGATTGTTTAGTCAGGCAGCTTCTCTGTGCCTCAGCATTTTTCTCTTTACATGGGGGCAGAAGTGTTCTGAGGCTGATGGTCTTTGGGAACATTCTAGCTCTGACTAGGTGAGGCTAGAATTATTGGCAAAGCAAAAGGGACATGGAGAAGAGCAGTGGTATAGAAGCAAGTAAGGAGATAAAAATAAAAGCTGGGGGGCATCAGCCCTGACTGGTGTGGCTCAGAAGATTGAGTGCCAGCCTGAGAACCAAAGTGTAACCAGTTTGATTCCCAGTCAGGGCACATGCCTGGGTTGTGGGCCAGGTGAGGTCCCTAGTAGAGGGTGAGTGAGAGGCAACCACATATTGATGTTTCTCTCCCTCTTGTTTTCCCTACCTTCCTCTCTGTCTACAAATAAAATAAATTTAAAATCTTTCAAAGGACAGCCCAACGTATTTTTAAAAAGTGGGGACATCCACTTGGTCAGTTCCTTCCTTTCAGTTCTGCTCTAAGAGCAGGTACATATTCATGCTTTGTAGGTCTGTAGGTCATAGATGGGAGAGGCAAACAGTCAAAGGTTTTGGTCATTACCTTAAGATTTAAAACCTAAGCTGAGAAAAAACTTGAATGCCTGAAAAACCAGCTACACCTTGCATGCTTTGTTGATATATTTATTGATATATTTCTCCTTTCGAGTGAGGGTGACAAAAAGCAGATGGAACCCTACCCTATCCCCCACAATAAAATACAGCCACAGATTTCATTCAGCATATACAAGCATTGGGGCATGTCCAAATTCATCTCACTGGGTTACTAGAGCCAGGAGAGGTTGGATATTGAAGACATATCCAATCTCTGAGCTTCAGAGGCCCAGGAATTGAGCAAGTCAATGCTGATTGCCAGTCTGGGACCTGCCACTGGGATGCTAGCAGAGACTATAGAATTGAATCATGGTAAACAGAGCTGCATAGCCCTGTCATGTAGTCTAGAAAGTGACAGTGGGCTCCTGGGTAATTTCCAGTGAGATCCACAGTCCTACAGAAATCAGTGCCTCAATGTCCTCATCTGCAAAATGGAGATAAGAATCCTGCCCTGAATCTTTCACAGGGGTATGATAACATTAAAATAGAATAATTTGTCAAAAGTGATTTGCAAGAGGTAAAGTGCTATACAAATTTAAGGGAACTTAATTGATTGATTGCAATTGTGAGAGTAACCCAGGAATAAGAGTGGACTGACTCATGGGTCCAGGGACCAAGGAAGTGGCAGGATTTCCCTGGTGTGCCTTAACTAGGTACCAATCAATGCAGGTATGCCCACTGCAAAGCAGACCTCCCTTCATTCCTTGGCCTAGCATGTGGGTCAGGGCTCGGAACTCACTGGGGAAGTTACAGTAACAGTCACAGGGGTCAAGGAGGAGGGAGAAGTTGGCATATAAAGCAGGGGGTTTTTACTATTACCACACACAAAAATATAAACCCACCAATGCAAGGCATTGAATTGGTAGTGCAGATGAGGGATGGAGACTGGCATGGGGTGGGGCAGAGGGAGGTGTCACAGCAGCAGGAGGGATACTGTCCCAAAGAGGTTGAAGTGCTGGCTCTCCTCCTAAACAGATGCTGCCAGTCTCTCTATCTGCAGGGGAAGGGCGGGCATGTAAGTAGAAACAAGAATATAATAATCTCACCTAAGGATGGGTTAACCCCCCTCTCTTCATCACACTGTTGCCCAGTATCTTAAGGAGGTGTCAGATATAGGCAAGGAGCTGGTCCATGCACTTTGAGGCTGAGGCCAAGCTGGGCCTAGAGCACCACAAAGGCTGTTAGGATTCTCAAAAAAAAAAAAAAAAAAAAAAAGCAGTGGTTTTTAGCACTGTTGAGAGATCGCTTACCTGCTCATACATGGGCATGGCCTTAGGGAGCCAGACACTGAGAGCCTAAGATTTTTAAGCCTGCGTGTCAACAATGCCCCTTGGAGAATAGGCAGGCTGATCATTATACTTGAAATGGGCTGCCAAGGAGATTGAATGGGCCATTGGGGTGGGGGAAAGACACTCTCTAATCACTCCTGCTGCTGCTGCTGTTTTCCTCTAACTCCCTTGGCAAGCAATATGGGACCTCCTGGGGGAAGTTGGGAGGCTGGCCCACAGGGTACCAGATTGCACCTACAAGTTAAGGCAAACAAGCCAGTAGAGCACATTGAAGAAGAAGGTAACTGGGAAAATAACTCGTGAATAGTTATCCAGGTGGTAGATGTGGATGAAGAGGTGGCCCTTCTTCCAGGTACTGCCCTCACAATTGGGGATCATGCACAGGTACTTGCAGAACCTGCAGTAGGCACCAGGCATCTGGGTGAGACTCAGGTGGAAGGACTGCTGAGCTGGACAAGATGGGACCTCCTCTTCATCACTTTCCTCTTCAGTATCCTAGATCTCACACACAAAAGCATCCTGCTACTGCTGGTAGGCATGAACACTCGAAGCAGTAAGGGCATGGGCACGGGTACGAGGCTGAAATAAACAAGAAATGGGAAAAAGTCAAGGAAAGGTAAAACAAACCTAAGTGCTGCTTCAGGAGTTTCTGGAGATTCTGTCCTTGGCACAGTTTTGCCCCCCGAGAATTCCCAGCTCCACATCAGAAATTTTATTTAAATCCCCCCAACATTCCAAGTTACCCCCTCACTCAGTGAGCTGGCTACCCATATGACATGAGTTCTAGTGCTCTCACTTGCATGCCTCAATACTCCAAAGCCTTGCTACCACTCCCATACCCAGCTCATACATGGCAAAATCTTGGAGAACCATGGGTTTTCATGTGGTGGTAGGTCAGGAAGTTGAGCACAGCAAACTCCATCAGAGCACAGAAACAGAATATGAAGCAGGTGGCAATGTAGAAATCCAAGGCTGTAATACAGGAGACACGTGGGAAATTCTTCTGGGAATAGGAGCCCAATGTAGTCATGGTGAGTACAGAGGTGATTTCTGTGAAAACATAGGAGTGGAGGTGGGATTAGCTACTGATCCATATATCACACTGCTGAAAGGATCCCTGAGAAGGCAATTCTGTGCCCAGGTGGATGCCCACCATACCCACTTACCTAAAGAGGTCCTTGCTGGAGTAGAGTCTTTCTTGATCCAAAAGGAAATCCAGGAGATGATTGTGGTCATAGAAGAAGGGACATAGTTTTGAAAGATATTAAAGCCAAACCACCTACTCACATTGAAGAAAAGAGTTATGACCATGAAATCACCTGGAAGACATAAAATAATACCAGTTCATTACAGCAATGTTGTAAGGGTCTCCCTCAGGCAAGAAATGCATATTAAAGGTACCATTGTTCAGCTCATGGGATCCTCACCACAGTCCTAGGATAGAGGCATATTATTCCAGTACCCCCTACACAGAGAATCAGAAACCCAGAAAGGAGACACCCTGCAACAGCCATAGTCAGTTAAGATGTAAGCCAGGACAGGAACCTTAATTGCTTCTTTCTTAGCTCACTGCCCCATACCCTACACTTGTCTTTCCAAGGTAACAAAAGAGTCAGATGAAAGTAAAAGAATCAGCTAGGCTTCTAGACATCAGGACCACACAACTAATGTCTAGATAGGTGACTGAGGTCTTTAAGTCCATTGAGTTGCCACATCTACTCTGCAGAATCACAGCATTACACACACACTGCTGGACCTTATAATGTACATTCTCAGGAAATAAGCCAAGGGTAGCCTGTGCTGTGGTGGAGGAAGCACAGAATCCATTACGCCTCTTTCCCATACATTCATATGCTAGTGAAATACCTTAACACTGCTCCATTGATGGCCAAAAGAAGTTACTTACCTACCCCAAACCTCTGGTGGTCCCTGCTCCAGAAGAGGTACAGAATCAAGCCTATACTTTGTAATTTGACAATAAAGGACCACCATGGCCTGAGTCCAACTGACATCTTACACACATATGCATATACCACTTTACCCTAAGCTAATCTTATTTGTTCACAGATTCCCTGCAATAGCTTGCATATTTATACCAATATTACTACCCTGGACTCCCTGTTCTTAATCTATTACCCTAACCTAAATTGAATGTTCTGAAAAAACAGAAGAATTACCTGAAACTAAAAATTTCATTCCGTCCTCTAGATGCCAGTCTGTAGAATATACACCCACAGGTGGCTGAGGTCTTCATATTTCATTGAGTATCATGTCCATGATGTTGGCTCTCTCCCTAGATAGTGATGACTTCTACAGGGCCTGATGACAACCTACCTTTCCAGTTGGTATCTTCTATTGTATCCTTCATGCTGCCTTATGCTACGATATACTCATCTCAAACACTCTGCATGCCTATCAGGATTCCAGGAATTTAAGGGGCTTTTCTTAGCCAAAAACATCCCTTCTCACTCTCAACATCACACTAAATGTATAATAGCTCAAATGCTGGCTCCTTAGTAAAGCTAAGCTCAAACTCCCACCTCAGTGATGCTGTAGAATTCCTTGGCCTTGAAACCTTTTTTAAACCACTTCAGAGAAGGGTTCATGTGAGCCCTGCAGTTTGACTCTTGCCCATCTAAGCCTGGCACAACCTGGAACCCAGCACATGCTCCACAAGTCTTGATGCTGCCTTGCCATGCTTTGTACAGCAGACCAGAGCACTAACCTTGCCACATGTCCTGTCAGCAGGCCTGGATATGCTGGAGCTGACACTTTCTTACTCATCTTGGCAGCACTTATATTCAATGGACAAGACCTCACAGAATATTTTGGAAAAAGGCAAGGAAGTGTCCCAGGGGTTAGTGGAATACCTGTGTCTGAAGTAGTAATTTTGGGTCTAGAACACCTCCTCTAGGGTTGCTTCAGAGACCACTCACACTTGCCTACTGCCCAGGATTAATTATCAAGTTCCTAGTTCTCTTGACCTGGGGTCTTGACTAAAATTTAAGACACACTTATTTAGCTACAACCACTCCCTACAAAACTTTGCTGGGTTTATGTATTCTTATTGCAAGAAGGTTTATTATCTTATTGGCTTTTTTCCTAGTTTTATTTTATTTATTCTACCCAAATAAGAACCTTCTCCACTAGTCAACATATATAAATTTGTCTTTGAAGGCTGATAGAATGATACTAACACACACCACTTTCTTATTTCTGAGGAATGCAGGCGCATAGGCAAGGTAGGGTAAAAAAGGAAAAATACCTGTAACTAAGAAGCCAAAGGAAATAAAAAGCTACATATGTTTTCTGCTCTTATCTACTTTGGCCAGACCGCAGTTGGTCACTGCACTGCCAGAGAAACACAATTAAAAAGACCATGTGGGTTTTCGCCAAAATGGAGGCATAGGTAGACACACTTTGCCTCCTCACACAACCAAAAGAAGGACAACAACAAATTTAAAAACAAAAAAAATAACCCAAACTGAGGAATTAAAGAAGAAACACTCACTCATACAGGTAGGAGGGGTGGAGAAGGCAGCCAGGGCATAACTAGTGTGCAACAAGGTGGCAGCTGGATGACTGGGTGGGCAAGGCAGCAGCTGGTGGACCAGACCATCCTACATTTGTGAGCGGATAAACTGGGTTCCAGCACAAGTAAACAAAGTCTCAAAACCTCTGGCTGTAAAAACCTTTGGGGATGCAGCAGTGAGAGAAACTTCCAGCCTCAAAGGACACTTCATTAGAGAAACCCACAGGTTCCTAGAATATACACAAACTCACCCACCCAGGAATCAGCACCAGAAGGGCCCAGGTGGCTTGTGGGTAACAAGGAAAGTGACCAAAATTCAGCCAAGAACCAAGGAAGTGGTATTGGTCCCTCTCAGAAACCTCCTCCACATATAGTGCCACAACACAGCCACGTGGATTGTCCCACCCACGTGAACACCTAAGGCTATGCCCCTTACAACAGAACAAGCATGCTGAGATAAAGAAATATGGCCCAAATGAAAGAACAGATCAAAGATCCAAAAACAGAACTAAGTGATGAAGAGATGGCCCAACTGTCAGGTGCAGAGTTCAAAACACTGGTAATCTGATGCTCACAGAAATACTTGAGTATGGTTGCAAAATAGAGGAAAAAGTGAAGGCTATGCAAAGTGAAATAAAGAAAAATATACAGGGAATCAACAGTGAAAGAAAGAAAATTAGGATTCAAATCAATGATTTGGAGCAGAAGGAAGAAATAAACATTCAACCAGAACAGGATGAAGAAAGAAAAATTTAAAAAAAAATGAGAACAGGCTAAGGAACCTCTGGGACAACTTTAAATGTTCCAACATCTGAATCATGCAAGTGCCAGAAGGAGAAGAGGAAGAGAAAGAAATTGAAAACTTATTTGAAAAAAATAATGACGGAGAACTTCCCCAATGTGGCAAAGGAAATAGACTTCAGAAAGTCCAGGAAGCTCAGAAAGTCCCAGGAAGGACACACCAAGGCATATCATAATTACATTATGCAAAATTAAAGAGAAGGAGAGAATCTTAAAAGCAGCAAGAGGAAATGAGACAATTACTTCCAAAGGAGTTCCCATAAGACTATCAGCTGATTTCTCAAAAGTAACCTAGCAGGTAAGAAGGGCTGAAAAGAAGTATTCAAAGTCATGAAAGGCAAGGATCTACATCCAAGATTACTCTATCCAGCAAAGTGATCAATTAAATGGAAGGGCAGATAAAGTGCTTCCCAGATGAGGCAAGTTAAAGGAGTTCATTATGACCAAGCCCTTATTATATGAAATGCTAAAGGGACTTATCTAAGATAAAGAAGATGATAAAAAATATGAACAATAAAATGACAACAAATTCACAACTCTCAACAATTGAGCTTAAAAAAAAACAAAACACAAACTAAGCAAACAACTAGAATAGAAACAGAATCACAGAAGTGGAGATCACATGGAGGGTTATCTTCAGAGATGGGGAAGGAGAGTGAGGGAAAATTTACAGGCAATAAGAAGCATAAATGGTAGGTTCAAAATAGACATGGGGAGGAGAACAGTATAGGAAATAGAGAAGCCAAAGAACTTACATGCACAACCTGTGGACTTGAACTAAGGGGAGTGGAATGCTGGTGGGAGGGGGTTGCTCTGTGGAAAGGAATAAAGAGGGGAAAAAATGGGACAACTCTAATAGCATAATCAATAAAATATATTTTAAAAAATACACTGTGTCCAGGGGACTTGAGGTAGAAGAATGAGTGGGCCCAAATTTTTGAATAACAAGGAAATAAAAAGGGACTAGGGCTTTATAGCATATAGAACAATATGACCTAAGGCTGGAATCATGATAGTGGTCCTTTAAACTTGACTTGGTGGAAAAATGATTGAACTTATTGTAAGCTCTATAGTTTTAGGGGAAAATAAACTATGTCTGATGAATGGAAGTTCCAAAGACTCTGATTTCAGATGAACAAGGTGTTTTCTGATTGACAGAATTGTCTAGAGAAGGAAGAAACTCCTTTCAAGAAAGTGAAGTCCTAATCACAGGTAAAGTTCCATCAGAGGATCAACAGCTGTCATTGAAGGTCGGATACTCTGAGAGCCTTCTGAAACAGAAATTCTCAGGGTATAGGGCAAAGGTAGGAAGAGTAGCAAGCTACACTGCATTCTAAACCTTTAGGAGCTTAGTTCATACGTTTGCTACTTATGGAGAAAACTGCCCTTGAGCTGACCAGAAGAGAAAGAGTTTGAGACCAGTCCCAAAGATATCTGATACTGGAGAAACCATGATTCCAGATCAACTAGTTTTAGTGGAAGAGAAAAAGCCTGTTTTCTTTCTCCCCAAGAACCCTCCTCTCTCCCATGGAGGAATGATGCTTACCTACTATCACTGCTTTGGTGTTGATGCTGGCTCTGGGGCTTTGTGGTCTTTAGGGTACCATTTTGAAATAATGCACAACCATCTACTAAATGGAACCATTAGTGACTTGAAAGTCCCTGGGCCTTGTCTCCTCTGCCACATTTGATGATGGGTCTTATCTGTCTGGAGAAACTGAGGTGAAGAAAGGCAAGAGGCAGGCCAATGTTTAGTTGGTAGAAGATCAAGAATCCCAAGTCAACGGTAGTAAAACTGCTTACCCAGAATTTCCAAGAAAAAGAAAATCATTTGTAAAGCAGAACTCTCCACCTGCCTAGTACTGGGCAATCAAAGCTCTAGCCAGATGAGCATGAGCTATCACTCACCCAGTGATCAACTAAACAAATAAAGCAAAAGCATATTTGCTGCATAGCCTCATGGAAACACAGCAATATATCTCCCATGGTAAATGTCTGGTTGGGTTACTGGCTTCATCCACATTCTGGAAATGATGAGGACAGTGCCTCTGCTGCCCTGACTTGGTCAGTATGTGTGAAGGGGCTTTCCAGAGCTGCTTTGGGAACAACCCTGATTAAGTTCCTCAGCTCCTCATTCAAATCACCTAAGAACACAAACAAAGATGCTCACACCTAGATAAGAACTAATTTTTAGGAGACCCAGAGCCCTCCCCTCTGGTCCTTCTTAGGGACTAGGTCAAAACACCAGTGATAACAACATGTTCATGTTGAATTTACCATGAAGTCTTTGATAGTAATCTGTGCTTGTCAGGGATGCTCCTTTAAAATAAATGATGCAGCAGCCATTGTAGCTGCTGAAACCTCCTCCATATTACCCCAACCCTCACCTAGCTGATATTAGAACTCTAATCTCCACCTCCTATTAAGACATACTTTGCTTCCCACTCAGCCAACCTGAATTGGTTCTGGGTGTAGAGAACTCATATGAGCTTCATTTCCCAGGGAGGTTAGTGGTAACAAAAACTTGAAATTGAACAGTCTGCATGAGAAAGGTAGTTGCAAATTCTGACAACAATATACTAGGAGGAATCTCCCCAAACCGGAGATTAGGAGGGCAGACCCCTTGTAGTACAGGCTTCCCCCACTAGGTGAGCTAGGTGAGTGTTCTAGGACCCCATCTGTGTCAGTGTAACAGATGCACGTTGTTGTGAGAGGCTGTGTACTAGATGGTGTCAGATGGCATTGTTGTGAGAGGCTGCATTTGGCTTCAGTGAATTTTTTAAAATAATTTTATTTATTTATTTTTAGATGGAGGGGAAGGGAGAGAGAGGGGAAGAGAAACATCAATGTGTGGTTGCCTCTTGTATGCCCCCCAACATTGGGGACCTGGCCTGAAACCCAGGCATGTGCCCTGACTGGGAATTGAACCAGCGACCCTTTGTTTCACAAGCCAGTGCTCAATTCACTGAGCCACACCAACCAGGGCTTCAGTGAATTTTTTTGAAGACTCTTTCAACATGTTTACCCATTTCTTGATGGGTGACTTACAAGTGCACCTTCCCACACTGCGCTGAGCATTCAGCAGTTTTTGACCAAAAATGGCATGATTCCAATGCTGCACCCTCCCTATTCACCTGATCTTGCTCCGAGTGACTTTTTCCCCCCAGATCAAAAATGTCCTTAAAGGGAAACATTTTGCCAGTGTGGGAGAAACAAAACAAAAAACGGCAGAAGAACTAAAAGGCATCAAAATCAACGAGTTCAAAAACTGTTTTGGGCAGTGGAAAAAACTTCTCAATATGTGTATTGCATCAAATGGACGGGTCTTCAAAGGTGACTGAAGTTTAAACATGTAATAATAAATACATAATTTTGTGATAAATAAATTCTGTTTTGTTGGATGTCCCCTCTTTGTAACTTTATTTACCTTCCCTCTTCAGAGCTTGGCAAAGCACTTACTTTTATGCAGATGAAACTGAGATGTAGTTACAAAGTCTCAGTTTCCTCTGCAAATAGTTGTAAATGATTAGCATTAACAAGACTGGAGCCATGTTCTTCAATATTTCCAAGGGATGGTTACATAACATTTGCATGTGTGGGTGACCACTTCTACTCATCCCTACCACCCTCAAAAGCCTAGCCCTGGTTCCAAAGGGACACTTACCAGCTATGGCAGAGATGGTTCCAGTCTCATTGCTCACTCCTGTAAAATCAAACTGGAAGAGCTTCCAGGAATTACTCTCATTGATTTCAATCTTGAAATCTTTCCACTTGTATATCATCTCATTCTCAGGATAGGAAACTGTAAAGAAATGTGGGAAGGAGAGTCATGTGAGACTGGGAAGCCCTGGAGAGGTCTTCACCAGCATGGAGTTTGAGTAATGCTTTGGAGTTCTGACTCTGGCCTCACCAGTGTGGTACTTTGCCTCTCTTACCTTGTTGTTGAAACCCATTCAATTAGTGCATTTGCTGAGCATCCCTCAGTACCAGGCCCTGTGCTGGAAATACAGAGATGAACAAGGTAGGAACCTTGCCTTCAAGAATTCATATTTTATTGAGTAAGACAGTGAGTATACATCTATAATTGCAATTTTTGCAATTGCTCTGAGAAACCTCTTCTCTTGGGACAATAGGGAAACAGGAGGAAATATCACTTGGCAACACACCCAGAAAAGACTTCATAGAGATGGTGACATTCCCAATAAATCTTAAAAGTTCAATCAGTTTTCTCTATATAGATGATGCTGAGGGTGTGAGGAGGGTTTTCTATGCACAGAAAGATGAACAGGTCTCATGTATTATGGAAATGTCAAAAGTTCAGGGTGGCTAGCTTACAGAGGTTAAATGAGGTATGAAAAAGTAGGTAGCAGGGGCCAATTTATGAAGGACCTTAAGGGACATTACAATGATTTAGAATTGGTACATGAGAGTTAAGGAAAGATTTGAAACTAAGAAGTGACCTAGTCTAAATTATTCTTCAGCTAGAGCATTCTGGTCATAATATGAAGATGGCCCATTGACAGAAATACCAGTTTTGGGAGGCCAGTGAAATAATTCATGCATAATAAAATGAACAAAGACAGTATTTAATGCTGTGGCAATGAAAATGCAGAGGAACAGACAGGATTAATAGAGATTTGGAAGGGAAAACCAACATAATATAATTGATTAGATGTAACAGGTGAAGGAGAATGAAGCATCAAAGTTCTTGGCTTGAACAACAGAGTAAGTGGTGATACCTTTCTTCAATGAGATAGGTAGGGACACAGAAGCAACACATTTGTTTTGGAGGTAGGGGTTGGGAGTAGATAATGTATTTAATTTTGGAAATGCTCAGTTTCAAAGTGAGAATGTTGCAAAAGTCCAAGTGGAAGATGACAAAGACCTAAACCAAGATAGTGACAGTGGAGATGGAGAGGAATAGACATACATGAGATACATTTCAGAAGCAGTTGATGGACTTGAGGTGGAGTGAAAGGGAGAGGGAGGAACCCAACATGAAGCCCAGGTTTAGCAACACAGTATTGTCAGCAGGAAACGAGATGAACATGGATTGGGAGGTCCTGGGCAAACTTGGCACTAACTTAGAAGAAATGTAAAGGGCAGAATGAGAAAAAGAAGGGGCCCAGAATGAATCTGGGGTCCCAGAAACCTAAGAAGGTACTCACAACTAGAAAAAGACAGAGGACAAGAGTGAGAATCCATTGGAAATTTGAGCGTGTGAATTGAACATCCAGCATCAATGGTCATCCTGGAAGGGAGAAAGAAAATGGTTATCTTAGGAGGAAGAAAGAAGCCTCATTAGGCTGTCTCTGAGAACTTAAGTATCCATCTTACTTTGGCCCAGGGACCACCAGCAATGAGTGGCAACAGTGGGATTTATAACAAAGAGCTCAAAGGAAAGACAAAAAGAGAGAAAGAACATGGAAGTATCTAGCTACTGTGGTCTCCATCATCAGAGAACTGTAGGGGCTGACTTAGATGGACTTTTGTTTTTTGCCTGTCCCAGCTTCCAGGACCTGTCATCAGTATCCCACTTTCTGCCACCTCCCCAGCCCCACACCACCCATTCACAACCTTTTCCTGCCAGGCATTCAGGTATCCAGCCTCTTCCATGCTATATTTCCAATCACTGTGCTACTGTTCCACCTACATAATTCCACCACTGTCAATGGGTTTTTATATCCAGTGCCCACTTGGGATGGAATTGGAACCTTGGATGAACCTTGGAATTGGATGAACAAGGTAGGAACCTTGCCTTGTTGTAATGCTGTATGTAATGCTGATACATTCTAGTAAGGGGAGCTCTGGACTTGAAGCCAAGTAACTGGTACCAGTTCCAGCTCTGCCACGAACTTGGTGTGTAGCCTTAAGAAATATCTTTCTATTTTGAGGCCTTAGTGTCTCTATCTGTACATAAGGGGGTTGAGTTCATGGTCTAACAAAGCTTGAAAAGGCCCTTAGATGTATAATTCGTGATGAAATCTCTGCCCATGTTTCTTTTGTGAAAATTTTCAGAAGGGGAGGAAGAGTCCCAAGAGGTAAGACTCCAGAGTTTTGACATACCTAACTGTGTACAACACCTTGCCATCCTTGTGGATGTGGACCATCTGGTTGGGCATGGTCAGTGAATACACTTGAGTCCTTTTACAATTCCTAAAAAAGGTATCTGGGATCCATAACTGGCTCACCATGTCGCCATTCAGAACAAAGCTGTCAAAGGTGCCATTGTGACGGAGGCGTTCATTATACCAAGTCTGGCAGAAGGTGATGTCAATGGAGTATTCCTGGTGGAAAGGATAAAATAAAGTACATACTTGGGACTGTGCAAAGAACATTCCTATGGCATTCTGTGACAGGCCTATCAAGCAGATAGGAACCCATTCAGCTTTAATTGGAGGAAAGCAGAATAAGTTTGGCTGTAGGAGTTTTTTATTTCCAGGTATTCCAAAAAAAGAAAGGAATATTACTAAACAGATGACAGTTTGGGAAGATACATTTCATGTAGAAACAGACAGTGGTGGCTTAATTGCATAGGCCAGGATCATCACATCACCACTCCCTTCTAGGGATGTGGTGCTACTCCAGCCAGGTCAAAACCCTCTCAGTCCCCTCAGTTTCATAGCAAATCAAAGGTCTCAGTTCAAAATCATTTCAAATGTTCACAAACACACACAACTTTCATTATCTACAGCAAAGTTTCCCCTTTCAGCTTTTATTTATGGAACATAGATGTTAATTAACTGAAATTCTTCATCCTCAAGAATTATGTTTAAAAGAATGAAGTGCTTTGAGTCATGAGAGAAATGTCTATTCAGTCTCATGATTTTGAATGATGTTTTGTTTTGTTTTTTTTCATTTAAAGGACAATTAACCTCTGAATTGTTGTGTGTGTGTATATCCATGATTATTTAGTCTCAAGATATTGTCTATTCCATAAACTGTCTGTTAGACATCAAGATCAAGATGGATGTTTAATAAGAAACATGAGCAGCTAGAAATTTGCACCACTGGCATCAAAGGGAGAGAAAACCAGACTTACCAGAACTGCAAGCAGCTTGAACAACAAGTACCAGAACCAGGCCAAGGTAGAACCTTGAGTGCTAGCCCAACCATGTCCCAACTGAGGTTCAGACAAAAAGGAACCTTTCCAAAGTCATACAAATAGTTATTGAGAGCACGTTGATGCTCAGAGCATGCTTACCATAGCCTTGTCCTGGTACAACCTTCACCAGTCTTCCTCTCCAGTGTTTACTTCACTTGTACCTACAATCCCTTTGGGTATCGAGGTCAAATTTCCCTCTGCAGAATCCCTAAGTCTTCACCCTGAGTCATCCTGCATCAAACAATGAACACTGACCAGATACCCACAAACCTGGAAGCCAGTAGAGCCTGCAGGGATATGGTCAAGACAATCCCTGCTTATCTTTGATACCCAAGCCAAAAGGTGGTGACAACTGCTGCCGAATTGCCAGAATCCTGCCTCCCAAACTGAGAATGCTCCCTGGAGTAGACCAAAAAGGCAGACAGAAAAAAGGTGGCAGAGCCTGTCTACCATTCACATAGGAGCCCTCAGCCTTGCCCAGCCTGGTCCCTCCAGCCTTCACAAATGGCCTTCAGAATGTTTCTACAGTCCCAAGTGGCTGGCAGTTCCAACGTGGCCTGCAGAGCCTCCTTTGTTCTCAGGCCATGTGAAGTGTTTAGTAGTCAGGAAAACCCTTCCCCTTCACAATCCATGCTGTGCTCCTGCTCTATGTTATAATGTTTCAAATAAGCATTTAATTTCTATTTAAGAAGATACCAAGTGTAAATTCACTGCACATCAACTGAGAGTTAACTATACAATTTTTCCTTAGTTTGACAAGGGAGCTTGGGATACACATCTTTTTTAGCTCAGCTGAAACTCTAGAAATTCAGTGTCAAGGAACTGGCTTAATTAGAATAATTTATGATAATTACCACAGCAAGAAGCAGCTTTACCAACTGTTGATACTGTGATGAGAAATTATTCCCAGACTGGTTACTGTCTTCTAAGCTCAAGCCAGGAGACTGGTAGAAACATTTTATTTAAATCCACATGCTGTGGGCTCAGGTTTCTCTCCTGAGGACAATTCCTATTTTCTACATAACATCTGACTGAAAGGTGTCAAAACTTAAACAACTACTCAAACAACTACTCAAACTCAAACAACTACTCAAACTCAAACAACTACTCC
Source organism: Carollia perspicillata (assembly GCA_004027735.1). Taxonomy (NCBI): domain Eukaryota; kingdom Metazoa; phylum Chordata; class Mammalia; order Chiroptera; family Phyllostomidae; genus Carollia; species Carollia perspicillata. Next base: position 34,605 of record PVKM010001288.1, on the reverse strand, counting down.
TACTGTGTAACAGAATGCTGGGGACTCACAACTTTGCCACACCAACCATAGAACTCTATAGTGTCACCAGGGAAAAGTAGGCAGTTCAAGAACTTGGACCCCTCAAAACTTTAAAGAGCAATTTAGAACTATGTAGAAGGTCAGATGTCTCAGGAACTTTAATACCACATAAGTGTTTGAAATCTTCAAAAGGTACGTGGCTAAATCACCACCTTACTGGACAAAGAAAATCAAGTTGTTGGCTCCTCTTTTGACCAGTTCTGTGTTAGATGACAGAGGTTTAGACTGTATTATTTGGGGTTGTCAGGTATCAACTCTTCCTGGCACCTCAGGTGAGGCCAATGCTACTAACATTAATAGGGGCAGAGCAAGAAGAGATAGGGCATTCAGCTACTATAAGTAGGGCTACTGCTCTGATGCCATAAGGCCTCTTGCAGATGATAGAAATTGGTTTATCAAATTTATATCTTACACAAATAGCAAGGAGGTTGTAGCCACAAAATTTCCACTAATCTTCAGGCCACTTTCTCCATTCCCACACTAATGACCTGAAAGATCTATTTTCTATTAAGAGTAAACAGTGACCATGATAGTGGGACCACAAGACCTCAACTTCTGGGTTGTGCTCAGAACCCAGTGTTTCTTAGTATCCCAACAACTTTAATCAAACTAATTGCCAAATTCATACTCATTTAGTGGTAAGTACATTGATAATGGCAAAAAGTAAATCTGACATTAAGGGAAGGAAAAAAACTTTAAAATACCGATAGAAACTCAAAAAGATTTGTCTGATCTCATGCTTCTCTTCTTCCTTGTTATTTCCAAGAATTCCATTCTAGTTGGTATAGGCCTTTACTTGATCGTGGCCTTGTATAGTAGGCAGACTCTAAGAAGGCCTCCAATGATCTTCACCTCCTGGTGTTCATGCCCTTCTGTAATACTTTCCACTTGACTGTGGGCTGGACTTAATGACTTGCTTCTGATGAACAAAATACCACAGAAGCAATGGTATGTCACCCCCCAAATTAGATTATAAGTTTGTGACTTCCAATTCAAACACCTTTTCTCAGGCTTTTGCTCACTCTGAGGGAACCCAGCTGCATGTTTTGAGCTATCTTGTAGAGAGGCCTACATGGCAGGGACTGTGGGAGACCTCCAGATAATAGCCAGAACAGACTAAATCTTGCCAACAAATATATGAAGACTTGAAAGTGGATCTTCCCTCAGCTGAGCCTTAAGATGAGATGTCAGCCTCAACTGACACCTTACGTGTGCTTTGTAAGAGACCCTGAGAGGACCCAGCTAAATCATCCCTGGATTCTCAACCCATGTGAGCTGTGAGCTAATGACTATTTGTAATTTTAAGGGCTTGTGTTTTTTGGACCTTGCCAGTGTGACTCAGTTATTAGAAGTATTGTCTTGGGGGCAAAATGGTTGCAGATTCAATTCCCAGTCAGGGCACATGCCTGGGTTGTGGGTTTGATCCCCAGTCATGGCACATGTGAGAGGCATCTGATCGATGTTTCTCTCTCACACCAATGTTTTGCTCCCTCTCTCTCTTTCCCTCCCTTTCCCTTTCTCTAAAATTAATAAGTATATCCTCAGGTGAGGATTAAAAAATGAGATCCTGTGTTTTGGGGTAATTTGTTACATAGAAATATATAAATACACCATGCCTCAAGAACCTATAGCCAAACAAAGCATTATAGGGGGAACATCATTCTTTCACTCAGTTTATATAATCACCTTGATCTACCATACATGCTTACTAACATTTTAGTGTCTATTTGCAAATAGCATCTCAGAACCTAGACTGTGAGCTCACTCAATGTTACCTGTTGTATAGACCAGACACACTAAATGACACACTAAAACAGTGTCTGACCTAGACCAAGCCAAGTCTATGGCTACAATGGAGATGATTCATTATAAGGCTAGGCAAATGAAAGTAACTTTTGCAGAATGTATTTCATAATTCACTTGTTCAGCTAACATATACTGAGTCCTTGACATTAAAGAGCCCATAGTCAAGGGAGCAAGGCAGACATAGAGCACATAATTACAATATAAAGAGGTGAGGAAGATCAAGTAAACAACTGAGATATAAGCCAGAAAGATCTGAGTGCCAAAGATCTGAGGAGGAGTATGATGTAAGAAGGGAGCGATAAATAACTGTGGAGATCAGGAAGAATGCCATGAAAGAGATGTTATGTGAACTAGACCCAAAAGGATAAGGCTTATGACAAATAGAAAACCAGAGCAATGGCACACCAAATAATAGATAGCTTGAACAGTGACTCAGAGGCACAAGACAGTTTGGGAATACTCATAGTCTAGTGTGAATAGAGCACATAGTCTCTAAAGGGGTTAAAAGAAATACAATCAGATTCCTGGATTGGATTCAGCCATGGAGGTCCTGGGGTTAGAGGTATGGGGGTATGCTAGAGTATGGGGTTAAATTTCATGCTTTAAGCAGGGTGGGAATTGCAGGAGGCACATCACTCAGGGGCCCTGGTTAGTTGGTGGATAGGGATAGGCAGAAACCTTGAATTTTGCTTATTTCAAATTGAAGAAAATGAAGGTGAACTGAGGACAGGACTGACACCAGAATGATTGAAGTAGAAAAGAGAAGGAACCAGGGAAACATTTAAAAAGCAACCTTAGAGCAACAGTTGGTAACTCTAAATTTTAGTCCATAAAAATCACTATTAGAAGAAATGAGCCATTCCATTGTGGTATATAAAGTCGCTTTATTATTTTTATTTTGAATGAAAGACTGGAAGATGTAGTCAGAATTTTTAAGGTCCTCTTGAGATAGCGAGGAACTTACCTTTCCCAGCTTCCTTCTCAAGTCAGTGTTGGTTCTATCTCTCCTCAACTCCAAACTTGTGTTACAGATGAACAGAGCCCCAAAAACAAGTACGAAAAAGGCTTCATGGATCAGTTCCATGGGCTAGGAGATACTATATCAAAGCTCAGTACTTACTTTGTCCAGGATAGAGATAGGACCAAGGTTGTTGACAGAGAACTCAACAGTGACCACAGTAGGCTTCTCTGTAAAGGAAGCAGAAGTGGCAGAGGTAAGTGTCCAACAGGGGAATGGGGCAGAGTAGGGTGTGGTCAGAGGGGAGAAAAAGGGAAATGGATAAGGGTTAGGCTACATAGTTTCAATTATCCAATGCTATTTCTTTGTCCTTTCATGACAAGAGCCATTTCATAGATTGTTAAGAGTCAGACATACCTCAAAGGTCATATCAGTCACTCCAGTCATCTCATTTTATAGCTGGAAAACTGAGAGTGAATGAAAGGAAAAGTCTAGACCCAGATCAATGGCATTGCTAAGACTGTAGTCTACCTTTCTTACCTGACAGGTGAGCAACAAATATTCTTGCCCAAATGCATGGCACCCTCACCTATACCCTAGGCTCATTCTCCATTTTTATACCTACAAATACCCTCCCCTCTAGGTAGGAAAAACTATGTTCTGTTACTCACCACCAATGCCAGGGCACAGTTTGTAATCATAGTTATTCAAGATACTGTCCAGGATTTGAGTGGCTGCTGGCAATTTTCCAAGTCTGTGATGGTTATCAGTAGCAGTGGGCTTTATTTCTTCAGAGGGGAGCTTCTTTTTGGGATCCTGTGGTTTGGGTCCATAGACATCATGTTGGGCAGAAGATCCCTTTTCTGATTCAACATTAGGTCCTATAATCCTAGAGCACAAAAACAAAAAAATGAAGCTCTGTTCTCCACTCTGTAGGGGCCTTGGTGCCTCTTAGGACAGAAGCAAAACAAAATAATCTGCAACCCAATGCATAGAGTGACTAGCAACAGTAAATTATGAAGCAGTACAGCTTATACTTATTTATTTCTTCTAAATTTTGCTGTTCTTTGGGAAATTTCTATGCTATCCCTTTTTATGATTTTTTTAAATTTTAAAACATCAATAACAAAATGGAGCCCAATATTTTAAAATAAATTTTTCTTTAAAATGATTAAGGCATCAGTGTTCAAGTTCTGGACAATCAACTGCAGTTACTAGGCTTGGTCTCTAGCCTGCCTGACCAGCACCATAAGGGAGCAAATGGGCAGACAGAGGGCCAGGACTGCTGAGGAATGCTCAGGAAAGCCAGAGAAGCCTCTCCCAGAGAGATCTGGAACACTGTGGGAATATTCTGCATTTTTTTACTTTTGTGATGCTCATTGCATTGGAGTTGGAGGCTGCGAGTGGGGGTACAGCTCTAAGCACTAAGAAAAGGCAAGAGTCCTTCACCCAGAGACTGTTGCCCAGGAAATGGATGGTCAACAGAAATTCAACCTGATAGCCACAGCCATGCACTGCAACCAATAATAATAATAATAATAATAATAATAATAATAATAATAATAATAATTTTAAAACCACCTGCCAATGTATTTAGCAGAGGTTGTGCTACCTTTGCTGGGAGGCACTCAGGAAGTGGGTGTTGGGGGCTTCTGAGATTCTTATTGTGTTCTAATTTTTAATGTGGGTGTCTTGATATCAGTGTGGTCATTTTCTGACAACTCATCAGCTGTACAGTTATTATTTCAGCACTTTTATGAATATATATTATAATGCAATAAGAAGTGTTTTGAAAGATAAAAATGTTAATAATATACGGGCCTTATTCAGGCACTAATTTTAAAAGGCAGACTAAAAAACAAAGCACAACAAAACAAAAAATATTTATGACACAAGAGGAGTGTTCTGGACACTGATCAAATAGTTTCTTTAGGATGAAGAAATTATTCTAAAATTTTTGGTGTTAATAGTGGTATTTTCTTTATTATGTGTTTGGAGTACTTATGACTAGAAATGCATATTAAAATAATTACACATAAAATGATATAATGTCTGAGATTTGTTTTTAAATAATTTAAGCTGAAAATGGAGAGTGTGTTGGGTACAGAGAAAATAAGAGTAGCCATGAGTTGATAATTAATGAGGTTGATGATGGGTACAAGGAGATTCGCTCTATTGTTCCCTCTACTTTTATATATCTTTAAAAATTATAAGTAAAGCTTTTTAAAAGGCTATCAAAAAACCTAATATATAATGCTGGAAGGCAGGAGAGTAGTTTCATTTGGGGAGGAGTGCACTGGGAGGGGGCATGTGGTAAGGTTTGTAGGGAGTAGGGGTAAAAGTAACTAGAATGTCCTATTCTCTGCTGTAGAGGGGGTTAAATGGGCATGTTTACTTTGTGAATATCCACTGAGCTGTTCACTCAAATTTCTATGCTTTTATATTTGCATATTATACATCTAAAATGATTACTTTCAAAAAGCTATTAGAAGACTTGTTTCCTAAAATAAGGGGTTAACAGGGCAGGAGATACAGACATGGCTTCTGTACTGCAGACCAAGGGACTGCCACCTTGAGCAGCAAAATGCATTTTCCCGTACTATTTTAAGTTCTTAGAATGCTTAACTGCATAGAGATGTGCTAAATCTATGCCATTTCTCATGTCCAAAGTGGCTAATTCCTATTGTGGGCAAGGGGAGAACTGGCTTTAGGAAAAACAGTTTCCATTTCCAAATACTACATGCAGAGATGTTCTCTTTCCCCAAGGCTTTCCCCCAATCTCCTAAATATATCATACCAACCACTTTGGGAAGGGAGGATGGAGAACAGGGGCCGGAGACCCTGCAAAATGAGTGACATGGCTGGAAGTATGGAACACTCAAGACTGGCACTGCCAGCTAAGACCATCCAAGAACCTGCAACAGCCCTTTCCAGATGTCTGAGGCCAAATACAAAAACTCTGAGATTCAAGAGGCAAATAAGCAAAAGCCTGGGATAACCAAAGCCCCCCTACTGCTAGACTAGTCTACAATGAAAATGATATCAGAGGGTCTTGAGGTTGCTGTAACTCTACAATTAGCTTTTCTCAGAAAAAAAAAAAAAAACACCAGCAAAACAAACAAATAAACAAACAGAAAACCCCAACAAAAAACAACAAACAAAATCACTCTTATCCTGGGATTCTTTGGATTAAGGAGCTGCTGCAATGCATACTTTCTTCAGCCAGCCATTAAGCCCACTTTCTCAGCAAGAAATAACAAAAACTTGAAAAACACTCATGCACTGGACTAGTAGGGTCATTTTTATGGGAGCTTTTCAGGCACTCACATCCCTCCTTTAGATGTGATGGTCCAAGATGAAGTTGAATTTCTGCACCCTCCACTGAGCTGGCTGGGAGGAGGGAAGGACCACTGGATTGTCATTTTTTTCCAAATCAGCCCTTTTCCCTCCTTACAGATGGAGAAACCAAGGCCCAGATGGAGGAAGGGCTGTGCCAAAAGTCACACATTTGATTTGGGGCTAAACCTGGACCAGCGCAAGTATTCCTGGTTTGATGTGGCCCTTGCTGGCACAACACACTGCCCCCTCCCCAGATTTTTCTTGACATCACAGGTTGCCATGTTGACAGTATTTGAACATCAGCTACTGCAGCCCTTCCCTGTAGCTAAAAAGGTAGTTTCCATCTCAACAGCCCATCTTTCTCGTTTCTCTCTCTCTTCACCCTCCCTCCTTCTCCCTCAATTTCCACCTCTCTTTTACCCCAGCCAGTTATCATGTTAGCTCTCCCAACCAGTGTATTTCACATCTAGATAGATGTGGATAACTAGAAATCCTTAAAAAGAATTCAGAAATATTTACTAAGCCTCTGCTGAAGAGACCACCTTCCCCAAATCATGGTACCAGTGAACCAGCAGGGAGCCAAAAAGCCACTCCCTTGAGGAACTATAGCGTTCTAAGGTGAGGAAAGAAACTATCTCCCCTCACCCTAACACAGATAAACAACACACAAGCCCAGTGCTATGGAGACTTCGAGAATGCTAGACAGATTAGGAAGCTAGGAACACTGGACAGTTCACAGTCAATGAGAAACCCTCCAAAAAATATGAATCAGTCACCTTCCAACCTAAAATGCCAGAAATTCAGGGAACAATATTCCTAGCAAAGTCCCAGGCTAGAAGAAGGTGCAAGGGAAGCTGGCTGTTCAAGGGAAACCTGCTTTGGGAAAGTAGGTAGAGACTTAAATCCAGGACCCAAACCACAGACTTCAGAGAACAATATTCTCAGCCTCTAGGTCCAGTTGGCCCAAGACCAGTAAGGCGCTTTGAAAGGCGGTCTGGGTTGGTGTGGTGGGGTTATGAGGAAGAAAGTAGGAGGCTGGGGATGGAAGAAATGAGGTGGATAGCTGGGGTGGGAATGAAATCAGGGCTCATGCCTGGGCCTGGCACCAAGAGAAATGGAAGGAAGGGAAGCAAGTAAAGAGAGTTGTCTGGGTACAGTGCTTGATGCTCTGCTGGAGCTCAAGAAAAAAAAAATTTGAAAAAGAAGGCTGACTAGCCACTCAAATACTTTAGGCACAGTTTTGCTCCCCCAGCCCGTGCGCCTTTCTAGGTGCTATCTTCTCTAAGCCACTGGCCCCCACCCACACTCCAGCCCCATTGCCCAGATGTGTGAGCCTACCCTGACTGGTTGCCCTGTGGGCTGCTCTCCTCCTCCCACAGAAGACTCAGAGAGAGATGATGTGCTGGCTCTTGGCCGTGGCACTCATTTGGAGAAGGAGAGTCTGACTATGGGAGCGGTCAAGGGACAGGCATCCGACCTTCCATCCTGGGCACCCTATCCGTGACCCAGTGTGCCCGTTCTAGAGAAAATGGTGTGGGGACTGACTGCAAAAGGACTGAGGGCAAAATGGGCTCGGGGATCCCCGGAGGTGGCCTCACTCCCTGGGAGAAGGTACGAAGGACTCCTGGGTTCCAGGATGAAGACTCACCTACATGGGAGGATTATGGACATGCCCAGGAGGATCAGGAGAACTTTGGTCAACATCGTGGCGGGGATCGGTGCGACAACCTGTGCAGAGGTCGCTGCTCACAGTCTCCCCACCGAGTATGGTGTGCAGGGTTTTGTTGGGCTCCAACTTTCACTCCTCCCACTCGCCCCTCCCTGCGCTCCCACCCTGGCCCCCCCCCCTTGGCCAGCTGGAAATCTCCATCGCGGGGTTTGCTGCTCGGGCTGAGTGGAGAGGGGGTGGGTCGGTGAAGGCCACAGCAATAGGAGGAGAGACGGGGAGAGGGAGCCCTGTCGCCAAGATACCCTGCTTCCCTCGACCACTGCTGCACTGTCAGAGACTGACAGGGGCAGAGGACGGGAAAGGAAGGAGAAGGATGTGAGCCAACCGTACTGGGGCCCCAGGTTGGGGAAACTGGCGGTCCAGGGCTTTGGCTGTGAGGGCAGCTAAAGACTGGTGGATTGGTTGGACTTCTTCTCCCGCTATGACCCCCTTCAACTCACTGGCGTGCCTCCAGCCCTTGCCCCGCCCACCTGTTGCATCCCATTGCTTCCCCAAGTCACCTGGCCTCTGTGATGTTCCCCACCCTCACTCCACAGGGTGGAGCACATCTCTTGGCATCAGAAGGAAGCTGGGTAATTTAGCACCTTGGCACAGAAGAAGAGATACTTGGTGGTGTCCCTACTTTGGGGGCAGGAAAGGACCTGTCACAGCCAGGCTGAGGCATTCACTAGCAGACATCCACGGAGACACTAACACAATTGGTTCCTGGTTCAATCTGGGGGCCTGGGTGTGAGATGGACCACCTGGGGCAGAGGGACCTTGGAAATCACCTCTGCAAAATCAAACTGGTCAAATCTTTCTGGAGACATGGTTCTCCGTAATGCCAGAATAAGTGAGAAAGCACTGGGGATGGGGATGGGGGTCAGTGCCCCCATTCAGGGGGAACATGTCAAGAGTCTCAAACATCCTTGGACTTCATCTTTCTTGCCTAGACCCTCATGATTCACTTCAGAGAGGGAAGAATTGAAAAGATTTGCATATCATGCTGATACCAAACATTAGCAGCATCCTCACCTGTTGCTCTAGAATAGGCTGTGTGGATCCCAACTCATCTGGTGGCTCCTTGGAGAGACTTTGTTGTACCATGCTAGTCTAATACACCTTTTTCATCATCCACCCTCAAACCATCACTCTGCTTTGTCATCTTCACAACACTGCTCACTAGCTTATAATTTTCTTGGGTGATTCTTTGTGAACTTGTTTATGGTGGGTCCCCCTTCTTGGAGTAAACTCAGTGACGAAAACAAAACAATAACAAAAAAAATGTGTCTGTTTGGTTTTCCACCACATATCTGAAACTTAGATGAGTACTGGGCACATAGTAGGCACTCAACAAATATTTGATACTAGCCTTTGTGCAGCTGGATGTCCTAGTGCCACTAAGTTTACTGAGATCTTGGCTCCCTTCAGATTCTGTGTAAGAGAGAAGAAGATTTCAGGGCACATTCAGGGCTCCTGTGTATATGCTTCCTAACTTTGTGACAGGGCCAGCCTCAAGGATGTTAGAACTGTGCAATCTCACAGGATCCTGCACACAGAAAAACCCAATGCTTTGTTTAATGCTTTGCTGTTGCCCTTTTGAAATTCTTAATATTTTTTGAACAAGTGGCCTTATATTTTAATTTTTTCCTAGGCCGTGAAGAGTATATAGGCATTCTTGCCCTAGAGAGCTATATGCAGATCAAGGAACAGGTGAACAGAACATTCATGAGCCTCCAGACAGAGAAAACTGTCTAGCCATCTGCCTTCCTTTCTGTCCAGCATCAGACTGCTGTGGAGACTGGCAATTCTGCATTTACTGTAGCCAGCCTTGTACTTGAAGTGTCTTATAGGCATGTTTCTTCCTCCAGTGACATTGGATCTCTAGGAGATGGAGGTTTTGCCTGATATGCCTGTCTTCCCATGGGTTAAGTACAGTGCCCTAATGTCTGGTATTAGTTATATTTGCTGAATGAACAACTGAATTCCAGGCAGCCAAGAAGCAAGTAGTTATAGATTCCTAATCATAGGACTCACCCAGGGCACCTTTCTTTTAAGGGTTTAGATTATTCACACTTTGCAGTTCTCCAAATATGGTTGGCCAAAATGTCCATATGGTTTTTTCTGTAAATAAAAAACATACTTTTCATTTTCACCAATAACTTTATTGATTTGGAGATTTTGAGTATGTCAGCTATCTTCCACGTGGTATAACATTGATCGTTCTTAATGAATGTCTCCATTTGATCACTATTAACTTCAATTGGTCTACTGGAGCAAGAAATCTCCAGAACGAAACTTTGCAAACTTCTTTTAACACATTCGATCAGTCACAGCACCTTCTCCACACACTGCACAAATCTCTCTCTCTCTCTTTTTTTTTTTTTTGCATTTCTGTTGTGTTTTTACCTCTCTTAAAATAATAAAGCATACTATGCTGAAAATGTTAGGTATTTTCTTCCATCTTCAATATTAAAATAGATATATAAAATTCACCAATTTTGCTAAGTTTTTTTAAATGCACACTGATATGACAGCTGTCACAATACAATCTAACAAAATTATTGCAAATGAAGTTAAAGGTAACAAAGCACCACTAGACCATCTTACAGAAAAAAATGAACAAATTTTTGTCCAATCCAATATTTCATATATGCCTTGTCTGTGTTGGTTCCTGGACTTGGTGATGGAGTAATATACAGCAAGACTTTGGACATAGTGTCAGCTCTCACACATGTGATACAAGAAAGGAGAGAGAATATATCTAAAAAATTATTAACACAAGTCATGATTGCCCTCCCATTCTCAGGAAGGTGGGACTGCTTCTAACTGTGCAGTCCTGGAATCTACATACAAACTGGAAGAGGGTGTACTTTGTATAAATTTTAGCTTGGCAGCAATAGCTAGGTCTCACAGACACAGGTACAGAGATGGGCATTACAAGCAGAGAGTCAGTCAAGGTGTTCAAATCAGAAATATGTGGTGCTTGATAGAGAACAAGGAGGAATTTTCAGGGTGCATTTGTGTTAAGAGGTGTTATGGGAGATAAAGCTGGGCCTTGAATGCCAGTCAAGGACTTGCACTTTATCTTGTAGGCAAAGGGGCAGATATAGAAGAGTTTTGAACTGAGACATTGCATGTCAGACAAGAATGCTTCAAGGAAGGACAAACTGCAGCCTCTTATCTCCCAGAAAAGTAGTTATACCAATCTGAATTAAAGCACACCCATAAGGGTTGTTGAAAAGGAAGAGGCTTTCTGTGGAGGCTTAAATGATACAATTGATGGCTAACTACATAGAGGGGAGAGGAGGAAAAAGTGGGACTGTTGCTGGAAAAGACATGGAGTCTTCCTCAGGTAACCAGGGTGGCAGACCCGCAATATGGAATGCAAGATGAGAGGAAAGACCTTTTAGTCAAAGCTAAGAGAGTAGTCTCTTGCACTTGCACTTCACTTTCTAATGTTCCAAGAATCTTCCCATTTGTTATGTAGATGTGTGTGCATGCACATGTTTGTTTCTCTATCCTGAGCTATTTGTACTTTTTCAAGTTGATATTCAAGCTGGACATAAGGGCAAGCTGGGAGCTGAAGTGAATGAATGGGTCAGCAGGGAACAACCAGGCTTCAGAGCAGATAGATAGACAGTGGAGGCTGAGGCAGTCAGCACAGGGCAGTGATTAGACCCCTGTGTTTCACTATGAACAGGGCTGAGTTTGATTTCAGATCCTCCACTACACACCAGCAAAATTATCATAAACAAGTTACTTAAACCCACTTGAGCCCCATGTTTCTCATGTGTAAAATGGAAGTTATAATGCTTTCCATCTGGCATTTGTGATGATTCAATTACAAAGTCTATGTAAAGCATTTAGCACAGTGTCTGGCACATGGTCAGTATGTAACAAAACTTATGTGCTGTTCTAAGCATTACTGTTATTAGATAATAAATGATAAATAGCAGTGCATACACACTTGGTATTCCTGAGGTCTTGAGTATCACCTAGGAAGTATCTGACCAAACAGCAAGCACCCAGACCCAGACATACACTGAAGAGCAAGGCTTCTATCCCAAGATAGTGGAAATGGAGTAGACAAAACAAGACTCTTGACTTCAGCAGAATGGATCACTGAGCAAGTACCCCAGGCTGGTGATATTCAGGTCCAGTCTACAAGGGAAGAGAAACTAATGGCTTGGTATGAATATTGAAGGTCACTAGTACATGGGTGCTATTCCAAGCCATGGTACTAGATGTGGTCCCAGGGGGAAAGAAAAGTCCTGAGATGGCTGTCATAGCAGCCAATAGAAGAGAGGGACATTTCTGTTAGGATGGTGAGAATTATCAACAATGTTCTGGTAAGATGAAGATTGAATGGTGCCCACTGGGTTTATCATCAGGGAGGTCATTGGTAAGCTTTATACCAGCTGTTACAGTGGAGCAGTTGGGTTGGGGGACCAGTTCACAGAGGTTTGAGTACAAGAGAGGGGCAGTGAGAGAAAGGAGAATATGAATGTACACAGCTTATCTGAGAAATCTGGTTAGAAAGCAGGGAGAACTGTCACTGCCTCCCAGACCAAGTGTGGGGAGGGCAGTGGGGCTTAGTGTAGAGGCCATGTCTGATTCTTCTCTGTGACAGTGGAGGTAGTATACACTAAAGGGTGGGAAAGTGGAGGCATCTGTCTCATAGAGCAACACACCAGTTGGTTAGTGGGAGGTTTTGAAGGTGTGGAGAAGGTGCCAGAGTGGTGGGGTTCAATGGAAATTGCAGAAGCACAGAATAGGGCAGGGATGAGTACCCTTGAGAGCAATGAGCACAAAAGGTTACAGTGGAGGATGGGGGTTTGGGGTATGGTAGGTCTTGTTGGGGTATGAGGGAAACTATTACCTGCACCCCTGTCTTCTCTCCTCCAAATTTAGAGTAATTTAAAGTAATATTCAGGGGTCTGACAGATACCTCCCTAAATCCCCTAAAAAAGGGAACAGAGGATCCAAACTGGTTTCCAGAAATGCCACTCTATCCCTTACCCCTGTCTAAAATTAAACTTAGCTATACTTCCAGTGGACAGGCAGCTGCAAAAGGCAGAGGATGCTCCTGTGTACCACAGAAACCTGGCACAGAAAATCCAAGGAACTGGGATCACTCTGTTTTGTTTTGTTTTGTTTTGTTTTGTTTTGTTTTGTTTTGTTTTGTTTTGTTTTCATTGTCGTTGTTCTGTCTTACCAATTGGGTAAGCCATCACTTCTCCTCAGGGAGGAGTAAGACAAAAAGCATAAGTAAGTGTTCGCTCACAGGGAAAGCAACAGATGTTTCTTATTATGTGGGCAAAATGGAGAAACTAAATAAAATAAGAATAATTTATCATACAATATCCAGGTTTTTATTCCTTTTAACTCCTTACACTTAATGATGAAGTATGAGATTAACCAGAGATGAAGCTGTGATCCTCATGTGTATAGCAGGGGATGGTGTAAATGAGTCAGTATATCAAAAGTCCCTGGTCATAGAGATCCATTCTCCCCTTTATGAGAATCTACCCCATTGCTGACACCTTGCCCTCTTTGTGTAGTTTAGGGATAATACTTTCAGCCTCCCTTTCCCCTTCTTACAGATGCTGTTCTAGGTGCTGGGGATACAGTGACAAGCCAGACTAAGCTCCTGCCTTCACATGCTTATATTCTTATGCAAGGAAACAGGAAATACACAGATAAGAAAATAACTCTGATAATTTCCAGTATAAAGTGTTATTAAACAGTTAAAACTGGTATTGTAGGTAAGAATGACTAGAGGAGAAGGACAGGGGATTGTCAATCTAGCCAGAGTAGAGGAAATATCCTGAGCTCCTCTAGGGCTTTCTGATCAGCTTGGAAATTCAGGGCAATCATCTCTGAAGCCACTTTTGCCATCTCTAATTTTAATGTGGAATAAAGGGAGCAGGATGTAGGTAAAATGACAAGGTTATTTATATACAAGAGGCTGCCAAGCCATTATCCTTTATTTCAAGTGGTAGTAAAAGCAGATGACTCAGCCTTCAGAGCTGCAGGATTTTGCAGCAAACAGTCCAGTTCACCTATTTTACTGAGCCTGAATTTCAGGGGACAGGGCTTCTGAGAATGAATAATTTCTGAGGACATGCATTTCTTCACCACAGCTGTCAAAATTCTCAAGGGAACAAACACAGGCTCCAGTAATGACTGGGAGCAGAGTAGTTTCCTAGTAGAGATGGAACAAAGTAGCTAGATTTGAAGAGTCTTATGTTTTTCTTGCACTCCCTCAGCCTTGTGTAGGTTAAGGAGAAAAAGAGGGAGTTTCTTGTTGGAATTCTGAGGAGGAACATCTCTACCTCTTGCTCTGGGCAAGTGTAGCCAATTTCATTAAACCCATTTCTCCTCCCAAGGTTGTGGAAAGCCAATGGTGAGTTCATAATGCCTGCTGGGCCTGGTTGCCCATCATCTGTAATAACTGGGATATTGAGCGTGGTCAAGTGCTCTAAAAGGTTCCTTGAATAGCAGCTCTACCATTGATTCTGCAATGGGAAGCAGCCTGTTCTACAAAAAAGATTTGTTCCAACATATTGGGAGGTGAATTCATCAAGGAAGTAGGTAGTATCAAAGTAAAAAGATCTTTGTAAAAGAGCAGGTACTCTCTTTTTTTCTGATGCATCATCATTACTTGGGCCCAAGTTCCAAAAATTTTTAGGGCTAGTGCTCTTGTATGAAATAGAAAGGGCTTTGTGGTGGGCTAAATAAATTTAAGACATTGTATTTCTATAGACAACAGTGACAGAAAAAAAACAGAGTAGGTGTTTATCTCTAAGAGCCTATTATGATGGGCTGTAAGAGGAATCAGGATTTGGAAGAAACTGTAAAGGATTCTATATAGCTGGTCCTAACTTCCTCACAAACTAGGAATCTTTTTTATAATAAAGTCTCCTTCACAAATAGGGTAATCAGCCTTAGATTGAACCAGGTATAGGGAGTCAACTACTCACAGGGAAGCCTATGTCACTTTTAGACTAGGTCTACAGCAAAGATGTCCTTTGACATGATAAAGAATTTTCTGAGAGAAAGTAGAGTGGCCAATTGCACTCTCCTTGCTTTCCACTCTAAGTTGGTCAAGACAAAACATTTGAACTAGAATTTAGAGAGCTTGTCCCTACCATTCTTTTGCCCTGCCCACACAAACCTGCAGTCATGGTTTAAGCTCTCCCTCTATAGGCACCCACTGTGTGACATTCAGATGATTTGACTTTAGGGGTGGTGGACACACAATGCAGTATACAGATTATATTTCATAGAAATGTACTATTGAAACCTATATGATCCTATTAGCCAATGTCACCCCAATAAATTAAAAAATAAATAGGTGATGCATGATTTTAATACTTCTGGTATTACATGGATCAAGGATTAGCAAGAATATAGAAACTACACCCTCGTCTAGACATCCTAAAGTTAACACTAAGCTTCTGCCATTTCTTCATAGGCAAGACTTTAGGACTTTACTCAGAGCCTGTTTACACCTAGTCTACATACAATTCTAAACAACTTGCAGAAATGTGGTTACCCATCCCACAGCAGCTTAACAATTAGAAGGGAACAGAACTTATCCACTTGATAATCAAGGCTGTAAATTGTTTTATCTATTTCCATAATAATGCAATTAGCTATAGAATTTTTAGTGTGTTCTTGAGAAAATTACTTTTCTTCTCTGAACCTCAGTTTCTATTTTTACTTGTTTGATTGATGTGAGAAAGATGATAGCTCCGTGTGTATACTTCATATGCCTGTTTTTTCATCAGTTATTGTGTTTTGTCATTTACACTGCATTTACCTTAAAGTAATGAAAACCCTTACTTAGATTGACTCAGACAACAAAAACATTTATAACGGGAAGTCTAGAGGTATGTGGGCTGCTGGGTTGCTTTACTCAACAACTCAACAATGTCATTGAGGACCACCTCGAGGACGACACAATGTAGTTGTCTCTTTTCTTTAGTGGCAGAACTTGAACTACAACAAGAACTGTACCTAAAGTCATCTAACAATTATTTCAAACTTCTGTCTACTGCTTGTGCTCTCTTAAGATTGTGGATATTCCAAAGACACCAATTGCCTTTTGTGTAAGGCTGTATTGGGAATAAAATCACTGGAAGTTGAAGAAAGCTATTTTAGTGGACCGCTTGCTGTCCAATTGACTGTAAAGTTCCATAAATCCAAGAAAGATCTAATTCCATGATATGGTTCAAGGTATATCGGAATGGATAAGGATCAATAAAGTTGGAGGAAACATAATCTGTTTAGGATGCTTCTGGTTAGGAGTGATGAAAACATTGGATACTTTAGAGGAATAGAGTGGGAAGTGAAACTGGCATGTATCCTTAGTGCCAGGGCACTAATATTGTTTTTTTTTTCTTTTAAGAGACTTTATATGATTTAAGTAAAGGAGTTTAATATGGTCGTATTTGTTTTTGAAAGACTAGTATGGCCATGATGCAAAATATGGATTTGAGGAGGTGGGGTGTGAGATCAGAAATAGTTGTATTTTTAAGGTGTTGTTCCAATATTCCATGAAAGAAATACTGTGATCCGACTTAGGTCAGAACAAAGAGGATAGAAACAAAGAGCTCAGAGTCCTTTAGGTATTAGTCTTTCTGGTAATTGGTGACAGATTGGACCTGGATGGTGGAGTGTTCAGCATATGGGGACCTTCAAGTTTCAGGTGTAGCTCCCTAGTGTTTCTAGTGCCCTTCCCTGAGATAGGTTCCACAGGAGAGACAGGATGCCATGCAGTAGAAGTTAAGATTTTGGTAGTTTGAGATGTGTTGACTCAGAGGAATCTATGGGATATCCAGGTGAAAATTTTTAGGAGGAAGTTGAGTATATCAGGATGGAGCTTAGGGCAGAAGTTTAGGTTAGAGATGGACATTAATATTATGAACGATATTGTATAGCAGTTAGTATTTTACAAAGCAGCTTCATTTTCATGGTTTTATTAAATTTTTACCCAACTCTGTGAGGTAAACATTATTTTTCCTACTTCCAAGCTGAGGCAACTGAGTCCCAGAGAAATTAGTTGACTTACCTAAGATCATACACTCAGCAAGTAATATAACTACAGCTAGAATGTGAGCCCTCTAATTCCAAATGCCATATGTTTCCCACTGTTCTTGGCATATCAAAGTCACCTTCACAGAGATGGTGGGAGAAACCATGGGAATTGCTGAGATCCCTCAGAAAGCTTATGGAGAGTAAGAAGACAGTTGGGCAGAAGATGGAACACTGAAGTTTTCATGGAAGTAGATGTGAGTTGCCTGTAGCTGGGCCTGAAGAATTATGATCAATGGGATGTTATGGCCCTCCCTCCACTTGCCTGTGGCCCTTGCCTGGGCTATAAAGATGCTGCAAATTTGTCTTATCAGCTCTCCTTCCATACCCACTCTAACCCCCTCCTGCCTGTAATTCTACTGAAGTCACTCAGTTTGTAGTTTGGATCTTGGCTCTGTTAACAATGCCTAGGTTCTGAACCCTGACTGCACCTATACATTATTGACTCAAGGGAAATAACCTGGGCTTCCCTTTTTTGGTCTTGGACTTTTTCCAGAACTTATGCTGGCTGGGTTTCAAGTTCTAGATGCTAAGCTCCATTGAATGTTACAGGGGAGGGATGAATTCAGACATGTTTCTTCATCCCCTCTCAGGCATGTGTTTTTTTTTTTTTTTTTTTTTTTTGTCCAGTAGATCATAGGGGAATAGCTGTGATTTGTTTGATTGGAAAACAATTCCCAGTGAAGGTTCACGTGGAATGTTAGTCATCAATGAGAGCTTTGCAAACTGGAGAACTATTCTCCAGATGGGCCTTGTGGGGAAGCAGTGAGGAAAATCCAAAAGGCAACAATCAACTTAGGGGTTAGTTGGGGAGGGAGGTTGGCAAAGAAGATAATGGAGACTCCCATTCCTGTCCTCAGAGAAATTGGAGGCAATTTATTTCTGCCCTCAGATCAGGAGAAACTGAACAGGAAAATTGTGATAATAACAACTGTACTTCTTGCATCACATTTTCCAACCTGGAGAGTGAAGGATCTGTATGTAGGTGTCTAAAGAAAGATCACCACTCCAAGCACCAGAGCTTTTAAAAAGTGTTGATTAAACCACATATTAGAAGGGAAGAAATACACAAATACCTGGAGAATGGCACATTTTTCTACCTTAGCAAAACAAAGTATACCAGGTATATACAACCTCTTCTTAATGGTTTCTCATTCTTACTGTGAAGTTTACATCACATCTTTGGCCATGACAGTTGTTACCTTGCTTTCTACTTAGATGTAGTCACTTTACTCCCATGAAAAATGGCCCCAGATGAATTTTTTGAGTCAGTGAATCTCTTTTTGCAGAGTTTCTTTTCTTCCTTCACTTTCAACCTGTCAACTGTCACTTTTCATGATTGTCAACAAGCCTACTTCTCACATGAAATCAATTTTTCCTGCTATTTCTCATTTGTATTAAGATTGGAATTTAGATACATATGCTCCATAGAACTTTATGCAAAATAAAGTTTCTAAGCTCTGACCAAATTCCTGAGCCACTCCCCCTGAAAAAATATGGGGCTTGGGGCTTCATGATGGATGTTTCAATCATTCTGAGTCTTTCCTTTTTTCCCTCCTCTTGGTTGTGTTCTCATAAAGCACAACTTATTCATTATTTTAGGTAATATTTTCTGACATATTTCCACCATATGTCAGAGATTATTTTAGAAACTAGGGTTACAGAAGTAAGCAAAATAAAAAAGGTCCCTGGCCACATGAGGTTTGCATTTCATTGGAAAAGACACTTTAAAAATAAGTACATTACATGATATTATAAGATTCAAAACACTATGAAGAGAAATAAAGTAGGTTGGGGAATGATGTACTGATGAAGGTGCAGTTCATTATTTTAAATAGGATGCTATGATTAAAAGGGGATTGAATGAAGAGACTAAATTATATGGATGTCTGAGAGGAAAGCATTCCATGCAGAGAGGGAGGAAGAGGCCCTGAGGTGGGCGGATGCATGCATGCCTAATGTGCTGGAGAAATGGCAATGAGGCTAGTGTGGCTTAAAGAGAATGGGTAAGGAAAGAGTGGTAGAGGGATGAGGTCAGGGAGTTGCTGGGGGCTAGATCCTGAAGTATCTTTAGGACCATTGAAAAGACATTAGTTTTTATTCTGAAATGGGGGATTATTAAAAAGAATTATTTTTTTGAGAAAAAAAGCAGTGTTATGAACTGAATTGTGTCCCTCCCAATTCATATGTTGATGTCCTAGCACACAGTGTCTCAAAAAGTGGTTGTTCTTGAAGACAAGGTCTTTTAAGAGGTAATTAATGTTAAATTAGGTCAACAAAGTGGGGCCCTAATCCAGTTTAACTGATGTCCTTATAAGAAGTGATTAGGACAAAGACAAGGACACAGAGAAGCCCATGTGAAGACATGAACAAGATGGCCATCTGCAAGTGAAGGAGAAAGTTCTCAGAAGAAAATCCTGGCATTTCCTGTAAAGGTGGAGGCATAAGTAAAAACAACTAACCTTCTCACACAAGTATAGCAAAAATTACAACTAGACAAAGAAAATATCACCCATAATTGTCAGAAAATCAGGTTGTATAGAAGTCTGACAACCAAAGATTTAAACAAGCCACATTCATCCAGATGGGTAGGAGGGGCAGAGATATGGATATTTAGTTTTTTGAGGACATTCCATACTGTTTTCCACAGTGGCTGCACCAGTCTGCATTCCCACCAACAGTGCAATAAGGTTCCCTTTTCTCCACATCTTGCCAGTCCTTGCCGTTTGTTGATTTATTAATCAGGGCCATTAGGACCAATGTGAGATGATATCTCATTGTGGTTTTCATTTACATCTCTTTGATGGCTAGTGATGTGAGCATCTTTTTACATGTCTATGGGCCTTCTGTATGTCCTCCTTGAAGAAATGTCTGTTCAGGTTCTTTGTCCATTATTAATTGGATTGTTTGTCTTCCTGGTGTGGAGTCATATAAGTTCTTTATATATTTTGGAGATCAAACTCTTGTCCAAGGTATCACTGGGAGATGTGTTCTCCCATATGGTTGCTTCCCTTTTCATTTTGATGATGGTTTCTTGGGCCATGCAGTAACTTTTCAATTGAATGTAGTCCTATTTGTTTATTTTTTTCTTTATTGCCCTTGCCCTAGGAGATCCAAGGGCAAAAATATTGTTGCATGGGATGTCTGAAATTTTACTGCCTATGTTTTCCACTAGTACTTTTATAGTATCAACTTATATTTTAATCTTTTATCCATTTTGAGTTTATTCTGATGAATGGGTAAGATGGTGGTCTAGTTTCATTTTTCTTGCATGTACCGGTTCAGTTCTCCCAAGACCATTTGTTGAAGAGAGTATTTTTACTCCATTTTATGCTTCTGCCCCTTTTGTCAAATATTAATTGACCATAGAGACTTGGGTTTCTTTTTTGGCTCTCTATTCTGGTCAATTGATCTATGTTGTTTGTTCCTATGTTGTATCAGGATTGTTTTGATTACAGTGGACTTATACTATTTTTTGATATCAGGTATTGTGATGCCTCCCACTTTGTTCTTCTTTTTCAGTATTGCTGAGGCTATTTGGAGTCTTTTTTGTTATGAGGCAATTATTATTCTAATTCTAAAACCAAGTAAAGACATAAAAAAGAAAGAAATTTACAAGCCAATATCTCTGATGAACATAGATGCTAAAATCCCCAACAAAATATTGGCAATCTGGATCCAGCAACACATTGAAAACATTATACACCATGATCAAGTGGGTTTTATCCTTGAGATGTAAGGATGATACAATATTTGCAAATCAAAAGACATAATACACATTCAGGCAAGATGGAGCTGCAGGAAGATATGCATTGCAGTCTTGCATAACAAAAACAAGAATATCAACCAATTAAAAAAAAAACACCAGAGTTGCCAAAAAGTCATACTGTATGGAAGGCTATCAACCAAGGAGTTAAAGAAGAAACATCCAGACTGGTATGAGTGTTGGATATGTGCAGCTGGGACAGAGAGGACATGTAGTGAGGCAGCAGCTGGCAGGCCAGGCAATCCTACATTCATGTGTGAATAAAAACTGGAAGAAACAACTGATCCTGGGGAGCAAGCAATCTCAGCCCAGAACAAGTTATGAACCCAGGGTTCCAGCACCTACAAATTAAAGCCTCATAATCTCTGGCTCTAAAATCTCATGTGGGTTGCTGTGAGGGAAGAAACTGCCAATCTCTCTCTCTCTCTCTGTTTGAGGAGACCACTGGGTCCTAGAACATACACAAGCCCACCCTCCCACGAATCAGAATTGGGGCAGCACCTGGAAGAATGTCATTCAGTTTCAGAAAGTGGGGGCAGTGACTGAAAGTGGGGAGACTGCTGAGTAAGCAGCATGGCTCCCTCTCTGACCCCTGCCCAACATATAGCACATCAATGCATCAAGGCATGTTGCCCCACTCTAGTGAATATTTAAGGCTCTTCCCCTTACAAAGTAACACATGTACTGAGACAAAGAATTGTGGCCCAAATAAAACAATAGATCAAAACGGTAGAAAAAGAACTAGCCAATTAGGAGATGGCCATACTATCAGATGCAGAGTTCAAAACACTGGTAATCAGTGTGTTCAGAGAGAAGATCGAGTATGGTGATAGAATAAAGGAAGAAGTAAAGGCTATACAAAGTGGAGTAAATACAAATATACAGGAAATCAATTGTGAAGGGAGAGAAACTGGGACTCAAATCAATGATTTGGAATAAAAGGAAGAAATAAACTTTCAACTGGAACAGAAGGAGAAACAAGAGTTCAAAAAAATGAGGAGAAGCTTAGGAACCTATGGGACAACTTTAAATGTTCCAACATCTAAATCATAGGAGTGACAGAAGGATAAGAGGAAGAAAAAGAAATTGAAAACTTATTTGAAAAAATCATGAAAGAAAACTTCCCCATTCTGGTGAAAAAATAGACATCAAGTCCTGGAAGCACACAGAGTCCCAAAGATGTTGGACCCACAGAGGGCCACACCAAGATATATCATAATTAAAATGCCAAAGATTAAATGTAAAGAGAGAGTCTTAAAAGCAGTAATAGAAAAGAAGACTGTCTCATACAAAGGAGTTCCCATAAAACAATCAGCAGATATCTCAAAACAAACTTTGCATGGAAGAGGGGTTGTCAAGAAATATACAAAATCATGAAAAACAGAGACCTACAACCAATATTACTGTATCCAGCAAAGCTATCATTTAAAATGGAAAGGCAAATAAAGTGTTTCCCAGACAAGGTAAAGTTAAAGGAGTTCATTATCCCCAAACTCTTATTATAAGAAGTGTTAAAGGGACTTATCTAAGAAAAAAGATGATCAAAACTATGAACAGTAAAATGACAACAAACTCACAACTGTCAAAAACTGAACCTATGAAAAACCAAAAGCAAAAACAAACTAATCAAACAACTTAGAACAGGAACAGAACCACAGAAATAGAGATCACATGGAGGGTTATCAGCAGGGAGATGGAAGAGGGAGAATGGGGGAAAAGGTACAAAGAATAAGAGGCATAATTGGTAGGTACAAAATAGGGGAGATTAAGAATAGTATAGGAAATGTAAAAACCAAAGAACTTACATGTATGACACATTTACATGAACTAAGGAGCGGGGAATGCTGGAGGGAAAGAGGGTGCTGGGTAGAGGGGGACAAATGGGACAACTGAAATAGCATAATCAATAAAACATACTTTTAAAATAAATAAGTGTAATACACCACATAAAATGAAGGATAAAAATCACATGATCCTATCAATAGATGCTGAAAAAGCATTCAGTAAAGTCCAGCACCCATTTGTGAGAAAAGTACTCTGCAAAGTGGAAATGTAGAGAGCACACCTCAACATAAAAAATGCCATATATGAGAAGCCTACTGCTAACATCATTGTCAATGGGCAAAAATTAAAGCTTTTCAATTAAGATCAGGAACAAGACAAGGGTGTCTGCTTTCACCATTCTTATTCAGCATAGTACTGGAAATTCTAACTAAAATGATCAAACAAGAAAGAAATAAAAGTCATCCAACTTGGGAAGGAGGAAGTAAAACTGTCACTATTTGCAGGTGACCTGACAGTATACATAGACCACCCTGTAGTCTCCACCACAATGCTACTTGACCCAATTAGAAACCAATGGCATTTCTGTACACCAACAATCAACTATCAGAAAGAGAAACCAAGAAAAAAATCTTATTTACTATTGCAACAAGAAAAATAAAGTACCTAGGAATAAATTTAACCAAAGAGGTAAAAGATCTGTACTCAGAAAACTATAGAATGCTGAAAAAAGAAATTGAGGAAGACACAAATAAATGGAAGCATTATACTGTGTCCATGGATAGGAAGAACTAACATCATTAAAATGTCCATACTACCCAAAGCAATCTCTAGATTCGATGCAATTCCTATTAAAATACCAATGACACATTTCATTTTTCTTTAAAAGCTTTAGGATTTTAGATTTTACATTTAGGTCTTTGATCCATTTTGAATTAGTTTTAGTTTTTGGTGTGCGATACAGGTTTGAGTTTATTTGTGTTTTTTTTTCTTTCTTATTTTATTTTAATCGTTTTTTCAGTACAGTTTTCTGTCTTTTACTCCCATCCCAGACCACCCCCCAGTGCTCCCCACCTCCCTCCCCTTTCCACCCCCCTTAGTTTTTGTCCATTTGTCCTTTATACTTGTTCCTATAATCCCCTCCCTTATTCCCTGAAATTCCCTCCCCTCTCCCCTCTGGATACTGTCATACCCTTTTCTATTTCAATGTCTTTGGCTATATTTTGCAACAGCATGGATGGAACTGAACTTCTTTTTTGAGGTATGATTGACATATGCAAAGCCATACATATTTAATATATACAACTTAATGAATTTGGAGATAAGCATACACCAATGAAATAATCATCAGTATCAAGGCCAAAAACAGATCTATCACGTCCTTTACTATTTTTGTGTGTGGTAAAAACTCTTAAATTAAGATCCTCTTAACAAAATTTAAGTATATAATACAGTGTTATTAGCTATAGGCAGTATGCTGTATGATAGTAGATCTCCAGAAGTTATTTATCTTGCATTACTGAAACTTTGTATCCCATTAACTATCACCTCCCCATTTTCCCTTCTCTACAGCCCATGGGAACCATCATTCTATTTTCTGCTTTTGTGATTTTGACTATTTTAGATAAATAAGACTATACAGTATCTTTCTGTGTCTGTCTTATTTCACATAGCACAATGCCCTCCAGGTCTATCCATGTTGTGATAAATGTCACAATTTCCCCCTTTTTAAAGGATTAGTAATATTCCATGGCTTGTATATACTACATCTTCTTTACCCTTTCACCCATCAGTGGAAAAAACCTAAATGGTTTTTTCCATATCTTGGCTATAGTGAATAATGGTGCAATGAACATGGGAGTACAGATATTTTTTTGAGATCTAATTTCAATTTCTTTGGATATCTATCTATCTATCTAGAAATAAAAGATTATATATATATATATATATATATATATATATATAGAGAGAGAGAGAGAGAGAGAGAGACAGAGAGACAGAGAGAGACAGAGACAGAGAGAGACAGAGACAGAGAGAGACAGAGACAGAGAGAGACAGAGAGAGAAAATTAGATATAGATAGATAAAGATATAGATATAGATAGATATAAATAGATATAAAATTTCAGATTTACATACTTCTTTATTTTTATTTCATTGTTGTTCAGTTACAGTTGTCCCACATTTTCCCCATTGTTTAGCCCTACCCTGTCCCTCCCCATTCCCATAGTCAATCCCATTCCCCAGTGTCCATGCCCATGAGTCCTCTATTCCTGTTCCTTTGCTTGCCCCTTCCCTTTCTTTACTCTGTTATCTCCATCCCCCCTCTCCTCTGATCACTGTCAGTTTTTTCTTTACTTCCAAGTCTCTAGTTCTATCTTGCTCATTTGTTTGTTTCGTCAATTAGGCTGCACTTATAGGTGAGATCATATGTTTTTTGTCTTTCACCACTTGGATTATTTCACTTAGCATAATGCTCTACAGTTCCATCTATGCTGTTGTGAAGGTACCCAGAAGTAGGATCCCTGATCCTATGACAGTTCTACTTTTATTTTGGGGGGAAACTGCACAATGTTTTCTATAATGCCTGTGCCCATTTACATTCCTGCCAAAAAATGCACAAAAGTTCACTTTTCTCCATATCCCCACCTACACTTGTTATCATATATTGGAAAGATTAATATTGTTAAAGTGTCAATAATGCCAACAGCCATCTACAGATTCAGTGCAATCCCTATCAAAATTCCAATGACACTTTTTACATAAATAGAAAAAACAATCCTAAAATTCATGCAGAACCACAAAAGACACCAAATGGCCAAAGCAATCTTGAGCAAGAAGAACAAGCCTGCAGACATCAGACTTCCTGATTTCAAATTATACCACAAGCCATAGTAATCAAAACAGAGTGGTAACTGATATAAAATCAGATGTGTAGACAAATGAAACAGCATAGAAATCCAGGAAATAAATCCATCTATATACTGTCAAGTGATTTTTTTTATCAAATGATCTTCAACAACGGTGCCAAGAATGCACAATAAGGAAAGGGTAGTCTCTTTAATAAATGATAATGATAAACTGAATATCCACATGTAAAAGAATAAAACTGGACTCTTATCACACACAGTACACAAAAATAAATTCAAAATGTACTAAAGACTTAACATAAGACCTGAAACCATAAGACTGCTAGAAGAAAATACAGGGGAAAATCTCCTTGACATTAGTCTTGGCAATGTTTTTTTTTTTCTTGATATGACACCAAAACAATAACAGATAAGAGAATAAGGAATATAACAAATAAAAAAAGCTTCTGCACAGCAAAGAAACAATCAACATATGAAAAGGAAATGTTTCCAAACCATGTATCTGATAAGAAGTTAATGTTCAAAATGTATAAGGAACACATAAAACTCAATAGCTGAAAACTAACTAACACAATTTAAATATGGGCAAAGGACCTCAATAGACATTTCTCCAAAGAAGACATACAACTAGCCAACAAGTATATAAAAAGATGCTCAACATCACTAATCAACAAGTAAATATAAATCAAAACCATCTCACACTAACAGAATATGTTCAGATGGGCTCTTGGTACAGTATACTTTATAAAGTATACATTGTACATTATGCCTCCTCTGTACCACTCTGTTCTTTAGATTGAAGCTACTTCACATACCCTTACCTCTGTATTATGCCTTCTCACTCTCTGAAAATGTCATGCTTTGCTTTGACCCTAGCCCACTGAGTGTGATTGGAAAATTTTCTACGAGCTGAGAGCTAGGTGATGTGAGCTTTACCTCATGAGTTTACTTTGCCATAGTTATCTGAGTCATGTGCTTCCTGTTCTCTAATTTCTGAAAACAGTTGCCTCACATACTTTTTATAGTTTTGTGGTTGTTAACAGCTGGAAAGCTTATTTAACATGCACAAATTGCGCTTGTGATATAAAATTTATAACATCAAAAACTGTAACAAAAATAAAATTTTCACTATACAACCACTCAGGGGAAAACACTGTTGCATTTTGAGCTCTTTTCCTTTGAGACATTTTCCTATATACACATAGAAATGTTTATGAAAAAGTGAAATCAGACTGAATGAATAAAGTGGCATCCTGAGTTTTTCACTTGACATTTTATAGTGACTGATTGGAAAATCAGTACATGACAGTTACATAAGTATTTAAAAGTATACAAAAATAAAAGGTTAACATAACAGCTACACTGATCTTCCCATCCAAGGATAACCAGTTTGGGTGGTTAAATTTTTAAAGATTTTATTTATTTATCTTTAGAGGGGAAGGGAAGGAAAGAATGGGAGAAATATCAATGTATGGTTGCCTCTCATGCGTCTCCTGCTAAGAACTGGCCTGCAACCCAGGCACGTGCCCTGACCGGGAATTGAACCATGATCCTTTGGTTCACAAGCCCATGCTCAATCCACTGAGCTACACCAGCCAGGGCTGGGTGGCTAATTTTAAGTGGCAGAAACTAAATGTATTTGGTTTAGTCTTAGATAATCAAGTTCAGTAGTGTTCAGTTCTTTTCTTTCCCTATAACACCAAGGAAATATAAAGAATTCCCCCGCATTGTTTACAATGTCTTCTCTCTAATCTGGTTCTATCCCCTTATTTTACAGACAAAAACTCAAAACCCAGAAAAGTTAGCTCCTAGATCATGAGAACTGAGTCTACCACCCAGGGAATAGGGATTTTCTTTTCCCTGAAAGATAGCTCATATTGCTACATCCTGCAACTTCCTCCTCTTTAGACTGGACAGTCTTTATTGTCACTACCTCCCCCCACCCAACACCAATGTCCTGGATAACCTAAAGAGAGTTTAAGGAAGTCAAATTAAGCCTGTAGTGACAGAATAAAAGGCACCTTCTAGAGGATGTGGGAAATAACAGAGTAAAGGTGATTTATTTGACTGGAAAGGAGGCCCTGAGATCTTTCAATGAAGAGAGAAGATGACTTATTTATTCAATTATTCATTTGTTCATTTATGGTGGGAAGAAAATAATTGTTATTTTAAGACCAGCTTCAGTTTGAGTGTGATGGCCATGAAGGAAAGCTAAATTTTATAAGAAAAAAAATGCCTTGTTTATAAAATCTCCTTAATAAGTGGCAGGGCCAGTGGGTGAAGTGGAGGTGGAAGAGGTGAGATCGACAAGAGTTAAATTTCTCGGCATAATAAAGTAACATGTGTTTCCCCCTTTCCTCTAGTGAGCCAGTAATAATAAAGTTTGGAAAGTAGAGTAGATGGGGAACTTTGGAGGGTGAAGGAAGAATTTAGAAAAGCAGAAAACAGAGTCATAAGGGTGAGGGTGACAGTGATATTGTGATATTATACAGTGCATTTCCTGGGGTTGCAGAAGAGTCTGGTCTTATGTTTAATTCTAGTTTGTTATTGTAATGGTTTATAATTTCTCTCTGATACCCCTTCAAGATTTCTCCTCTTCCTCCTGTTCTCCTCTTCTTCCTCTTCCTCCTTCTTCTCCTTCTTCCCCTTCTCCTCCTCCTCCTCTTTTTAGCTATGGCTGGTGTGACTGAATGGATTGGGTGCCAGACTGTGAACGAAAGGATCTCTGGTTCCACTCCCAGTTAGGGCACATGCTGGGGTTGCAGGCCACGTCCCCAGTAGGGGCAAGCGAGAGGCAAGCACACATTGATGTTTCTCTCTCTCTCTTTCTCCCTCCCTTCCCTTCTCTAAGAATAAATAAATAAAATCTTAAAAAATAAATATTTTGTTGTTTATGCTATTCGAGTTGATCAAATTTTCCCCCTTTAACCACCTCCACACAGCCCACCCCTCACTCCCACAGTCAATTCCCACACTGTTATCCATGTCCATGGGTCATGCATAAATGTTCTTTGAGTAATCCCTTAACCTTCTTTCAACCAGTCTCCAACTTCACCCTTTCTTTTAGCAGCTGTCAGTCTGTTCCATATTTCAATGCCTCTGGTTCTATTTTGCTCATTAGTTTATTTTGTTCATTAGATTCCACTTATAAATGGAATCATATGATATTTGTATTTCACTGACTGGTTTATTTCACCTAGCATAATCCTTTCAAGTTCCATCCATACTGTTGTGATGGTTAGGAGTTCTTCCTTTTTATTGCTGCATAGTATTTGATTGTGCAACTTACAACAGTTCTTTGATCCAGTCATCTACTGATGGTCACTTCGCCTGTTTGCAATTCTTGACTTTTGTAAATAGCACTGCTATGAACATAAAGGTGTATATATTCTTTTGATTTTTTTTGGGGGGGATTGTTAGGGTATAATTCAAACAGTGGAAGCACTGGGACAAAATGGCAGTTGCATTTTTAATTTTTGAGGAAATTCCATATTGTTTTCCACAGTGGCTTCACCAGTCTGCATTCCCACAAACAGTATACTTGGGTTCCCCTTCTTCCACATCCTCACCAGCACTTGTTTGTTGATTTATTAATGATAGCCATTGTGGTAGGTGTGAGGTAATATCTCATTGTGGCTTTAATTTGCATCTCTCTGATGGCTAATCATGTTGGGCATTTTTGTATATGTCTATGGGCCATCTGCATGTACTCCTTAGAGAAGTGTTTGTTCAGGTCCTTAATCCGTTTTTCTATTGGATTGTTGGTCTTCCTAGTGTTGAGTTGTAGAAGTTCTTTATATATGTTGTAGATTAAACCCTTGTCTTTTGTGTCATT
Source organism: Carollia perspicillata (assembly GCA_004027735.1). Classification (NCBI taxonomy): domain Eukaryota; kingdom Metazoa; phylum Chordata; class Mammalia; order Chiroptera; family Phyllostomidae; genus Carollia; species Carollia perspicillata. Next base: position 5,380 of record PVKM010001288.1, on the reverse strand, counting down.
GGCAAATATGTTCTACCATACAGTGGATTCCCTTTTCATTTTGATGATGGTTTATTTAGCTGTGTAAATGCTTTTTAATTTGATGTACTCTCATTTGTTATTTTTTCCTTTGTTTCCCTTGCCTTAGGAGATCTATTGGCAAAAATATTGCTATAAAGAATATCTGAAATTTTACTACCTATATTTTCCTCTTGGATTTTTTAAAGATTTTATTTATTTATTTTTAGAGAGAGGGGAAGGGAGGGCAAAAGAGAGGGAGAGAAACATCAATGTGCAATAGAAACACCAATCAGCTGTCTCTAGCACACCATCAACTGGGGACCTGGCCTGCTGCCCAAGTACGTGCCCAGACTGAGAATCATGCTGGTGACATTTTGGTTTGCAGGCCAATGTTCTATCCACTGAGACACACCAGCCAGGGATCCTCTAGGATTTTTATGGTATTGCAACTTATATTTAAGTGTTTTATCCCTTTTGAGTTTATTCTGGTGTATGGTGTAAGATGGTGATCTATTTTCATTTTTTTTTTTGCATGTGCCAGTCCAGTTCTCCCAATACCTTTTATTGAAAAGGATGTCTTTACTTTATTGTATGTTTATGCCTTCTTTGTCAAATATTAATTGACCATAAATATGTGGGTTTACTGCTGGGCTCTCTAGTTCTGCTCTGTTCCATTGACTTACGTGTCTGTATTTATGCTAGAACCAGACTCTTTTGATTACTGTGGCTTTGTAGTGTAGTTTGATATCAGGTATTGTGATCTCTCCAACTTTGTTCTACTTTCTCAAGATTGCTAAGGCTACTGATGATCTTTTTTGGTTACATATACATTTTTTGGAATATTTGTTCTAGATCTATAAAATAAGCTGTTGGCAATGAGTCTATAGATTGCTTTTGGTAGTATAGATATTTTGATTATGTTAATTCTTCTACTTATTTTTATCCTCCTTAATTTCTTCAGTGTCCTACAGTTTTCAAAGTACAGGTCTTTTACCTCCTGGTTGAATTTATTTCTAGGTACTTTATTTTTTTGTATTCGTATATGATACTTCTTAATTTCTCTTTCTGATAGTTCATTATTGGTGTGTAAAAATGTCATTGATTTTTAAATATTAACTTTATATCCTTTTACTTTGCCAACTGCATTTATTAGGTGAAGTAGTTTTTTGATTGAGACTATAGGGTTTTCTACATACACTCTCATGTGGTCTCCAGATAATGACAGTTTTACTTCCTCCTCTCCAATTTGGATGCCTTTTATTTCTTCTTGTCTGATCATGGTGGCTAGGACTTCCAGTACTATGCTTTATAAGAGTGGTGAAAGTGGACACCCTTGTCTTATTCCTGATCTTAATGGAAACAATTTTAGTTTTTGCCAATTGAGTATGATGCTAGCAGTAGGCTTTTCATTTATACCCTTTATTATGTTGAGGTTTGCCCCTCTATTCCCACTTTGCTGAGTGTTTCTTTATCGAACACAGGTGTTGGATTTTATCAATGCTTTTTAAGCATCTATTGATATAATCAAGTGATTTTTGTCTCATATTTTCTTTATGTAATATATCACATTTATTGATTTGCAAATATTACATCAACCTTGAATATCTGTGATATATCCCATTTGCTAATGCTGTATAATATTTTCAGTCTATTGCTGGATCCAGTTTGTTAATATTTTGTTGAGGATTTTAGCATCTATGTTCATCAGGGATATTGGCTTGTAATTTTCTTTCTCTCTTGTGTCTTCCTTTTTTTACTTTTTAAAATTGTTGTTCAACTACAGTTGTCTCCAATTTCCCCCCACAACTCCCCCCTTGGTTTTGTCAATGTGTCCTTTATAGAGGTAACTGAAAACCCTACCCCCTTTTCCCCCATTGTCCCCTCCCACCTCCCCTCTGGCTACTGTCAGTTTGTTCTTAATTTCAATGTCTCTGGTTGTATTTTGATTGCTGGGACTTTTTAGTTTTTATTTTTTTAATTTTTTTTAATTTTAATTGTTTTTCAGTACAGTTTTCTGTCTTTTACTCCTATTTATTTATTTATTTATTTATTTATTTATTTATTTATTTTGGTGATTAGGTTCCATATGATCTCACCTGTAAGTGAAATCTCTGTTGTGTCTTGACCTTTCTTTGGAATTACAATAATACTGGCATTGTGAAAAAAAAATTTGGAAGTTGTCCCTCATCTCGAATATTTTGAAATAGTTTGATAAGGATAGGTGTTAGTTCTTACTTGAATTATTAGTCAGATTCACCTGTGAAGCCATCTGGTCTAGGGCTTTTGATTACTGGGAGTTTATTTTTTCATTACTCTCTCAATTTCATTAGTTATAGGTATCTTCAGGTTTTCTGCCTCTTTTTGATGCAGTTTTGGAAGATTTTATGTTTCTAGAAGTTTATCCATTTTGTGCAGGTTGTCCACTTTCTGGGCATATAATTGTTCATAGTAATTTCTTATAATCTTTTGTATTTCTGTGGTATCAATTGTTTCTTCTCTTTCATTTCTGATTTTCTATATTCGGATCTCTCTCTCTTTTCTCTTTTTATTTAAAGTACACTTACTGATTATGCTATTACAGTTTCCCCAATTTTTTCCCCACATTATCCCGCTCCACCATGCATCCCCCGCCCACAGGCATTTCCCTCCTCCTTATATCCATGAGATGTACACATAAGTTCATCGGCTTCTCTATTTCCTATACTATTCTTAACCTAACCCTGACTATTTTATGCCTACCAATATGCTTCTTATTCCCTGTACCTTTCCCCCCATTCTTCCCCACCCCTCCCTGTTGATAACCCTCCATGTGATCTTTATTTCTGTGTTTCTGTTCTCGTTGCAGTTGTTTGCTTAGTTTTAGTTTTTGTTTTTTAGGGTAAGTTGTTGATAGTTATGAGTTTGTTGTCATTTTATTGTTCATAGTTTTTTATCTTCTTCTATTTCTTAGATAAGTCCCTTTAACATTTTATATCATAAGGGCTTGGTGAAAGTGAACTCCTTTAACTTGACCTTAATCTGAGAAGCACTTTATCTGCCCTTCCATTCTAAATGAAAACTTGGCTGGATAGAATAATCTTGGATGTAGGTTCTTGCCTTTCATGTCTTCAAATACTTCTTTCCAGCCCTTTCTTGCCCTCAAGGTTTCTTTTGAGAAATCAGCTGATAGTCTTATGGGAACTCCTTTGTACGTAACTCTATTCTTTCCTCTTGCTGCTTTTAAGATTCTCTCCTTATCTTTAATCTTGGGTAACTTAATTATGTTGTACCTTGGTGTGTTCTTCTTTGGGTCCAATTTCTTTGGAGACTCTTTGTGTTTCCTGAACTTCATGGAAGTCTACTTCCTTGGCCAAATTGGGGAAGTTGTTCTTCATTATGTTTTCAAATAAGTTTTCCATTTATTGCTCTTCCTCTTCTCCTTATGGCACCCCCATGATTTGGATGTTGGAGCACTTATAGTAGTCCCAGAACTTCCTAAGCCTCTCCTCATTTTTTTTGAATTCCCGTTTGTTTATTCTATTCTGGTTGAGTGTTTCTTCTTCCTTTTGGTCCACACTGTTGATTTGAGTCCCAGTTTCCTTCCTGTCACTATTCGTTCCATGTATATTTTCCTTTATTTCACTTTATATAGCCTGTATTTCCTTTTTTAAATATTTTATTTTAATTGTTGTTCAAATACAGTTTTCTATCTTTTACTCACATCCCAGTCCACACCCCCGGTGCTTCCTACCTCCCTTCCAATTCCACCCCCCCTTAATTTATGTCCATGTGACCTTTATACTTGTTCCTGTAATCTCTTCCCCTTTTCCCCTGTAATTCCCTCCCCTCTCCCCTCTGGTTACTGTCAGCCTGTTTTCTATTTCAACATCTTTGGTTTATATTTTGCTTGCTTGTTTGTCTTGTTGTTTAGGTTCCTGTTAAAGGTGAGATCATATGGTATTTGTCTTTCACTGTCTGGCTTATTTCACTCAGCATAATGCTTTCCAGTTCCATCCAGGCTGCTGCAAAGGGTAGGAGCTCCTTCTTTCATTCTGCTGCATAGTATTCCATTGTGTACATGTACCATAGTTTTTTATCCATTCATTTACTGATGGGCATCTAGGTTGCTTCCAACACTTGGCTATTGTAAATTATGCTGCCATGAACATTGGGGGGCATAGGTTCTTTTGGAATGGTGTTTCAGGATTCTTAGAATATAATCCTAGCAGTGGAATTGCTGGGTCAAAAGGCAGCTCCATTTATAGTTTTCTGAGAAAAATCCATACTGTTTTCTATAGTGGTTGTACCAGTCTGCAATCCCACTAGCAGTGAACTAGGGCTCCCTTTTCTCCACAACCTCTCCAACACTTGTTGTTTGTTGCTTTGTTTATGATGCCCATTCTGACCGGTGTAAAGTGGTATCTCATTGTGGTTTTAATTTACATTTCTCTGATGGCTAGTGATATTGAGCATCTTTCCATGTGTCTCTGAATCCTCTGTATGTCCTCCTTACAGAAGTGTCTGTCCAAGTGCTTTGCCCACCTTTTAATTGGGTTGCTTACATTCTTAGAGTGGAGTCGTGTAAGTTCTTTGTATATTTTGGAGATTAAACCCTTGTCTGAGGTATCATTGGCAAATATGTTTTCCCATACAGTTAGTTCTCTTTTTATTTTAATGCTATTTTCTTTAGCCATGCAGAAGCTTTTTATTTTGATGAGATCCCATTTGTTTATTCTTTCCTTTATATCCCTTGCTCTGGGGGACATATCAGTAAAAATGTTGCTGCGTGAGATATCTGAGATTTCCCTGCCTATATTCTCCTCTAGGATTTTAATGGTGTCACGGCTTATATTTAAGTCTTTTATTCATCTTGAATTATTTTTGTGTATGGTGTAAGTTGGTGCTCAAGTTTCATTTTTTTTTTTTTGCACGTAGCTGTCCAGTTCTCCAAACACCATTTGCTGAAGAGACTATTTTTATTCCATTTTATGGTGTTGCCCCCTTTGTCAAATATTAACTGACCATAGAGACTTGGGTTTATTTCTGGGTTCTCTGTTCTGTTCCATTGGTCTATGTGCCTGTTTTGCTGCCAGCACCAGGCTGTTTTGATACCAGTGGCCTTGTAATACAATTTGGTATCAGGTATTGTGATCCCTCCTACTTTGTTTTCTTCCTCAAAATTGCAGCTGCTATTCAGAGTCATTTATGGTTCCATATAAACTTTTGAAGTGTTTGTTCTATGTCTGTAAAATATGCCATTGGTACTTTCATAGGTATTGCATTGAATCTGTATATTGCTTTGGGTAATATGGACATTTTGATGATGTTAATTCTTCCAATCCATGAACACGGTATATGTTTCCATTTGTTTGTGTCTTCCTTGATTTCATTCTTTAGTGTT
>PVKM010001287.1:0-80935 GCA_004027735.1 Carollia perspicillata | reverse complement strand
CCAGAGCTAGTAGAAGGAAGGAAATAACCAAGATGAGAGCAGAATTAAATGACATAGAGACTAAAAACACAATTCTGAGGATCAATGAATCCAGGAGCTGTTTTTTTTTTTTTTTAAGATAAACAAAACTGAGAACTTTTAAAGCAGGCTCATCAAGAAAAAAAAATAGAGAGGACCCAAATGAACACAATCAGAAATGAAAAAGTAGCCATTACAACTGACACCACAGAAATACAAAAGATTGTAAGAAATTACTATGAGGAGCTACATGCCAAAAAATTTGAAAACCTAGGTGAAATGGACACATTGCTAGAAAAATACGATCTTCCAAAACTAAATGAAGAAGAAGCAGAAAGCCTGAATAGACCAATAACAGCAGATGAAATTAAAGCAGTAATCAAAAAAACTCCCAACACACAAAAGCCCTGGACTAGATGGTTTCACAGGAGAATTCTACAGAGCATTCAAGAAAGAGCTAACTCCTACCCTTCACAGGCTATTTCAAAAAATCCAAAGTGATGGAAGACACCCAAACTCTTCTTATGAAGCCAGCATCATCCTAATCCCAAAACCAAATAAAGACACAACACAGAAAGAAAATTTCAGACCAATATCACAGATGAACATAGATGCTAAAATCCTCAACAAAATATTAACCAACCACATCCAACAGTAAATTAAAAAGATCATACATCATGACCCAGTGGGATTCATCCCAGGGATGCAAGGATGGTTCAATATTCTCAAAAAAGTAAATGTAATACATCACATAAAGAAAAGCAAAGACAAAATTCACATGATCGTATCAACAGATGCAGAAAAGGCATTTGACAAGGTACAGCACTCATTCATGATAAAAACACTCAGCAAAGTGGGAACAGAGGGAGCATTCCTCAACATAATAAAGGCCATATGTGAGAGACCTACGGCCAACATCATACTCAATGGGCAAAAACTAAAATCTTTTCCACTAAGATCAGGAACAAGACAAGGTTGTCCACTTTCATCACTTCTATTCAATATAGTATTGCAAGTTTTAGCCACAGCAATCAGGCAAGAAAGGGAAATAAAAGGCATCCAAATCAGAAAGGAGGAAACAAAACTGCCACTGTTTGAAGATGATATGGTAGTGTACATGGAGAATCCTATAGACTTTACACCAAAACTGCTCAACCTAATTAATGAATTTGGCAAAACAGTGGGATTCAAAGTCAATAACCAGAAATCAAAGGCATTTTTGTATAGCAACAGTGAAACAGCAGAAGCAGAAATCAAGAAAAAAATCCCTTTTGGTATAGCAAAAAGAAAAAGAAAATACTTAGGAATAAACCTAAGCAAGGAGAGAAAAGACCTGTATGCAAAAAACTAAACAACACTGAAGAAGAAATCAAGGAAGACACAAACAGAAACATATACTGTGTTCATGGATCAGAAGAATTAACATCATCAAAATGTCCATAGCACCCAAAGCAATTTACAGATTCAGTGCAATACCAATTAAAGTACCAATGGCATATTTCACAGACATAGAACAAACACTTCAAAACTTTATATGGAACCATAAATGACCTTGAATAGCTGCTCCAATTTTGAGGAAGAAAAACAATGTAGGAGGTATCAAAATACCTGACCAAACTGTATTACAAAGCCACTGTAATCAAAACAGCCTGGTACTGGCATAAAAACAGACGGATAGACCAATGGAACAGAACAGAGAGCCTAGAAATAAACCCAAGTCTCTACGGTCAGTTAATATTCAACAAAGGGGGAACCACCATAAAATGAAGTAAAAATGGTCTCTTCAACAAATGGTGTTGAGAGAACTAGACAGCTACGTGCAAGAAACTGAAACTCGAGCACCAACTTACACCATACACACAAAAAAATTCAAGATGGATAAAAGACTTAAATATAAGCCATGACACCATTAAAATCCTAGAGTAGAACATGGGCAGAAAAATCTCAGATATTTCACGCAGCAACATTTGTACTGATATGTCCCCTAGAGCAAAGGATATAAAGAAAAGAATAAACAAATGGTATCTCATCCAAATAAAAAGTTTCTGCACAGCTAAAGAAAACAGCATTAAAATAAAAAGAGAGCCAACTATATGGGAAAACATATTTGCCAATGATACCTCAGACAAGGGTTTAATCTCCAAAATATACAAAGAACTTACACAGCTCCACTCCAAGAAGATAAGCAACCCAATCAAAAAATGGGCAAAGGACTTGAACAGACATTTCTCCAAGGGGGACATACAGAAGATTCAGAGACACATGAAAATATGCTCAATATCGTTAGCCAACAGACAAATGCAAATTAAAATCACAATGAGATACCACTTTACACTGGTCAGAATGACCATCATAAACAAAGCAACACACAAGTATTGGAGAGGTTGAGAAAACGGGACCCTAGTTCACTGCTGGTGGGATTGCAGACTGGCACAACCACTATGGAAAACAGTATGGAATTTTCTCAGAAAACTAAAAATGGAACTGCCTTTTGACCCAGCAATTGCACTGCTAGGATTATACCCCAAGAACCCTGAAACACCAATCCAAAATAACCTATGCATCCCAATATTCATAGCAGCACAATTTACAATAGTGAAATGTTGGAAGCAACCTAGGTGCCCATCAGTAAATGAATGGACCAAAAAACTATGGTACATTTCCACAATGGAATTCTATGCAGGAGAAAGAAAGAAGGAGCTCCTACACTTTGCAATAGCATGGATGAAACTGGGAAGTATTATGCTGAGTGAAATAAGCCAGGCAGTGAAACACAAATACCATATGTTCTCACCTTTAACAGGAACCTTAACAACAAAACAAACAACCAAGCAAAATATAACCGAAGACATTGAAATAGAAAACAGGCTGACAGTAACCAGACGGGAGAGGGGAGGAAATTTCAGGGGAAAAGGGAAGGGATTGCAAAACAAATATAAAGGACACATGGACAAAAACTAAGGGGGGTGGAAATGGGAGGTAGGTGTGGGAACACTGAAGGAGTGGACCTGGATGAGAGTAGAAGACAGAACTATACTTGAATAACGATTAAAATAAAATTAAAAAGAACAAAAAATAATACAAAATACATCACTTCATTTCTTTGGTATATTTCATTTAAAAATATATATGTATATATATATACACAAACATGTATATGTAATTTAAAGGAATATACATGTCAAAACTTTAAACTATGAACTATGATATCATAGGTAATACATACTCAAATATTTTCTAGCAGCCATAGTGATGTTAATAATCACAGGACTAAAAATGAAAGGAGTGTCATGAAATATATCAGATGCTGTCTGCATGTGGTGTTTTACAAATATTTATTTAATCATAAAACATCACTTTTATAAAAGGGAGAGGGATCATCCTTATTTTTAGATGAGAAAGTTAGGAAATAGTGGTTAAGAAATGATCCCCTGTTCAGTCAGCTTACAGATTTTGGGATGTGGACTTGTTTCTGCCTGTGTTGAGACTATGATGGTAAGTGGTACGTACTCCAGGCCGTTTTTCTCCATGTAATCTCATTTGAGTCAGAACAGATCACTTAGTCTACTATAAGGAGGCATAACTCTCATTTATTTGTATGCAAATATCCTATATCCCTTGAACACAATATTTTACTTAAAATAGAACTTGCTGCTTGAGAAAGTAAATTAATGATATTATCAGTTTTAGGAAACTATTAAGCCATGGCTGTGATTTAAATGGTGTCAGAGAAAATGATAGGCTGTATCAGTCTGTAAAAATGGCTTGAAAACATAGGACTGCAGGACAGAGATGCACACTGTGTCTCTGCATATAAGGGCATAAAGGCCAAAAAAATAACATCTTGCTGGATAACGAATGCAAGTAAAATGGTCAGAATCTGTACTTAAAATATTAATGAGGATATAATGCAACCAAAAATAAAGATTATTGTGGGCATTTATCTGACCATTAGCTCTCTAAGGGCAGGGGTCCTTTGTTGTGCCTGTTTCCCTGTCCTATGTTACTGACTGACTCTTGCACTGAACCTCTGAACAGTACTTGTACCAACTCCATCACTCTGCCTTCTTACAGCCTAGATCAGTCATCTTATGATAGAATATAAATCCCTGGTCCCATATAAAGTCAAACTCTTTACCTGTGTCCTGAATTCTATTCCCATCCATTTTTCTCAAGAATATTGCTTCTGAAACTATGTTTTTTCTCTTTTGCATCACCAAGTTCTTTTCCTCTCTCAGTTGGATCACTCTACCTCGCATGCAACATGGGTTAATTTGACCCATTTTAAAAACATCACCTAGTCTTGTATTCCTTCTGGTCAGAGCCCCCTTTTCCAATTTCTGTTTCATGCAAAACTCCCATGAAAGAGTCTTCAATTTTTATTGTCCTTTCTTTTGCCTAACTTTCCATTCTCTCTTCAGCCTACTTGAATGAAGTTTTTCCTTGCAACTGCAATGACAAAGCTCTTTTCAAGACCACAAATGGTCACTGCTAGGAGTTCATTCACTGCTCTAGTTTACTGGACTTTTAGCACCATATGATGGAATTCACAGCACTTTCTTGAAACACACACTTTCTTTGCCTCCAGAATATACAAGATGCCGGATTTTCATACTACCTCATTATTCCATTCTCCTCCTTTGTGGCTCCTCCCCTGTCAGACACTTAGACATCACAGGGCTCCAGACATCTTCCTCATTTAGCACACTCCCCAACTAGATCATCTCATGGAGTCTCATGACTGTAGCTAACACATACACATAGATGATACTTAAATATAGTCTTCCCAGAACTCACTACTTAGTTCCAAACTTTTCAGATTTATAATGGTCAGAACTGTTTTTTCAACCTTCTTTATTGCACCATTCAATAAATGAATTAAACCATTTGTTTATTCCCAAAATCTTCACCATCGTTGAGTCCTTCTTTCCCCTCACATATTCACTCAATTGTTCAATAAATTTACTTCACTCCACCTGCAAAATACTTCTGTATGGATTATCCAACCATTTATCTGATAAACCAAAACCCACAACACATTATCCTTCAGCTGTATTACCACTATCATATCCTAGTAGCATCTTCACCTCCATTTCTGCCACATTATATTCATTGGTTACAGTGCAGCCAAACTCTTTTTTAAAAAGCATGAATCATATTTTGTCACTCCATTGCTCAAATTCTCAATGACTATGTATTATGCTTGGCTAAAAAATAAAAACTCCTTATTCTATGGCCTTAAAGACTGCACATGACCTGGTGTGTGGCTTCTCTTAGACCAATCCTTGAAACACTGTTCTAGTCACTCTTGTTTTCTCCACAAACAAAAAAAAAATAAGATTTTTTCCACCTAAGCATTTATCATATGACTGAAATTCATTTTCCATCTTGTTAAATGACAACTGTCTTCAAGTAATTAATTCCTCTGGACAGGTTACTGATCCAGAACCTTTTCCTGATTCTCTATGCTAAAGAATCTCACCCATCACTTTTAATGATGTCAACTTGTCTTACAATGTTCTTGGCATTTATCACTATCTGAAATTAGACTCTTTGCTTACTTACTTATTGATTCATCTGTGTATTTTCTTATTCTCTCTATCATCCTGATCTCCAGCTTCTGGGACATAAGGCTTATGACAGTGAAAATCTTGTTTTATTTATTCATCATTGTATTCAGTGAATAACTCCTGATTCTTTCTGTGCAGATGTCGGGGAAGAAAGATAACCAAGGGGAAACTGTGAAAGGTAAAATAAACAAAAAAAAAAGCATCATTTCTACTGAGAAAAATAACAGTTTTACAATTATGTTAAATTAACATTCTCAGGATGTGTGCATTTTTTTGGGGGGATGGATGTATAATTCAAATCTGTCATTGCTGTGTCACTGTGACAAGATCTAGCAGCTTCTAAATATTAAAAAACAAAAAAAAACAAAAAACAAAACAAACAAACAAAAAATGTTAGCTGGAGAAAGAGGTTGCCAGAAGTGCACATAATGGAGAACATAGAGAAGACAGATGGAGCCTAGGAAAACTTTTCTCTTTGCCTCTGTCTTTTTCTTTTAGAAAATAGTTTTCTAATGGCATTTGATCTTTCTTTGGTTTTTACTTTTTCTCTTGTTATTATACTATAGTCATTATTATCATTTAGAGAAAAGGTAATATTCATTGAATTCCAGTAGATTTTAAAATCCAGATAAAAGAATACTGGTACATTTGGCTTATCACTGAGTCTTGCTAACTAACCCATACCTTAGGACCTTATGTGTATCAAAATGGTAGGAACTCTGTTCAGCATGTCATGTGCTGTCCCCTTATCTTCACAAAAACAATATAAGTTGGATATCTTGTTCTCTTTCTCAGTGAGATTAAGTGTGCTAACAAACTGGAACATAGAGAGGTTAATTTTCATCATAAAGGTGACATACTTATAGATAAAATGGGACTCCAATCAAGTTGGTGTGCTTCTAATGACTCATGTTTTTAATCAGTAACTTGATAATTCTCAAACTTTAAGGTACAGATGAATCATCTGGACTACTTCATATAAAGCCAGATTCCCAATTATCAACTCAAACTACACCCTTCACAAGTCGTGGGTGATGCCATGCTCTGTACTCTGGCAACAAGACAGTAGCTCCAGAGTAGTAGGGAAGAAGATCCTTCTTGGATGAAATATGTATAATGTACACTACCCACTGGACATAAACACCTTATAGGAATTTAAGAATATTTACCATATAGAAAATAATTAATTTGGAAATATAAAGTCCTTTTGAATTAAAATCATGTTTAAATTAATAACAACATTTCAAGTATTCTTTCAAACATCCTCATGTTTGACATGAGGATGACGCATATGACATATCAACAATATTATATGAACTACAGCAGGAACATTAGAATCAATAAACTTTTCAAGAACATATTTCTCTCATGAAAGAGAAACCTAGTACACTGTTAGTGGGAATACAGGCTGATGCATTCCCTGTGGAAAACAGGATGGAATTCTCTCAGAAAACTAAAAATAGAAATGCCTTTTGACCCAGCAATTCCACTGCTTGGATTATACCCTAAGAACCATGAAATACCACTTCAAAAGAACCTATGCACCCCAATGTTCATAGTTGCACAATTTACAAAGGCAATTGCTGGAAGCAACCTAAATGCTCATCAGTAAATGCATGGATCAAAAAACAATGGTATATTTACATGATGGAATACTATGCAGCAAAAACAAAGAAGGACGTCCTACGCTTTGAGTCAGCATGGATGGATCTGGAGTGCATTATACTAAGGGAAATAAGCCAGGCGGTGAAAGACAAATATCATATGGTATCACATATAAGTGGGATGTAATCAACAAAACAAACAAATAAACAAGCACAATATATCCAGAGATATTGAAATTAAGAACAAACAGATGGTAACCAGAAAGGAGATAGGAGGGAACAATGGGGAGAGAAGAAGGAAGAGTTTTCAGAAACATCTATAAAGGACCCATGGACAAATTCAAAGGGGATAGAATCAAGGGTGGAAGTGGGGAGGGCTGGTGTGGAGGGGGAGTAGTTGGGGGTAAATGGATACAATTGTACTTGAACAACAATAAAAAAAGTTTCAAAAAGAACATTACTTTTCTTATAAAATGACATACTTTCTTTTTAAGCAATTGCCATAAAGCCTTAAGAACCACATAAGCTGTCACAAAGGGTACTGGAGAGCATTATGCTAAGTGAAATAAGCTAGGCAGTGAAAGACAAATATCCTATGATTTCAACTTTAACAGGAACCTAAGCAACAAAACAAACAAACAAGTAAAATGTAATCAAAGACACTGAAATTGAGAACAGACTGACAGTGACCAGAGGGGAGAGGAGAGGGAATTTCAGGGGAAAAGGGGAAGAGTTTCCAGGAACAAGTATAAAGGACACATGGACAAAAACAAGGGGGGATGGAAATGGGAGGGAGGTGGGGAGGGCTGAGGAGTGGGATGGGATGGGGGTAAAAGGCAGAAAACTGTTCTTGAACAACAATTAAAATACAATTAAATTTAAAAAAAGAACCACATAAGCTTGGAAATGAACTGTTAGCCTCAATACTAACATGGTGCTAGTCTTCCCGTATAATCTTAAAAGTGAGCTGCGTGGGTACTCTGTAACATCACATAATCAACAGGACCCAGATCTCCTAAGCAGCTATCATGCTTTCAATTTGTTTGTTTTATTTGGTCGAATTCATATTTTCTGTCATTGATTTTATTTGATCTACTAGAAGACCTCTTTACTGATCTGCAAAATTGGGTACACTTGGAAATGTATACTCTAAATAAGAAATAAGGATATAGCAACTGTGAATATAATTTAGATTGAGGTTGTCATCTTAGGTGATTCCCTCCTTAAAAAGTTATCAATGCTTGTTTTTTACTACACAAAATCAGAGGGAGTTTATAATAAAAGTTTAAAATATTTTATAGTTATGTTGATAGGTAAAGGGAAATCTAAACATTGCCCATTTAGGACTGGTGTCAGATCAAAGCAGGCTCTTTAACTCAAGTTATGGTCAAAGCAGGAAAAATAAGAGCCTTGTTAATTCAGAGCACAGGTATAAAACATGTTTCTGTCAGGAGAGACAAAAAAGGAGTACATATTAAGAGAATAATGCTATCTTTTTGTTTATAACTATCTTTGAATTAATAGATAAAATCTAAGCAGTGCCATGGGGAGAATGCAAATATATTAATAGCCTGATCATTAAAATAATACTTTATTACAGGATATAAACAACTCCCTTTTCTCTTACACTTTTTGTGCTAGTTAAAAAAATAAATATATAATCAACACAGCAGGAAAAAAATGTGCTCTAACTTTCCATTTCTGAGGAAAAGACATCTGTATTTTTTTTTCAAAAACTGATCAATAATTAAAATCATTAGCCTACAATCAAGTGCTGTGTTCATCATATCAGAAAAAAACAGAAAATATAAAACAAATTTTCTACTGTCCCAGATCTTAAAGGTTATTTGAAAACTTTGCTTTTCAATATACTTTATGTTCTTATACATTAAGGGTAAAATTAAACATAAAGACAATCACATTAGAGGAAAGAAGGGTTTATGTGTGATGGTCAGGCTAGAAGGTGCTCATGGAGAAAGTGGCACTGAGGATAAATCTTGAAAGACAGACTTAGATTAATTTGAAGACATTGATAGCAAATTTCAAGAGAAGCAAAAACATGGATAAAGTCACAGAAGAATGGAAAAGTAATTGGCTACACTTGTAAAACTTGAGAATTTAGGAAAATACAAGGAAAATTTGAAGTATAGGGTCACAATCAAGAGGGTTATGCCTGTCAATCTGAGAATGTAGGAAGATGGCAGGTACTGAAGATTTTGAGGCAAGAAATGATGTTTTGAAATTACAATTGAAAAATGTGAGTGTAGAGGGTAGGGGAGAAAAGGTTGGAGATGACAATATTCCAGAGGCAGGACAATCAGAGTGTAAGGAAAAGTAATACATCACAAAAGCTACAGGAAAGACAAAAAATCACATGGTCAGAACAATAGATGCAAAAAACATTTGATAAGGTACAGCATCCACTTATGATAAAAAATACTCAGCAAAGTGGAAATAGAAGGTGCATTCCTCAACATAATAAAGGCCATATATGAGAGACCTACAGCCAACATCATGTTCAATGGGCAAAAACTAAAAGCATTTCCCTTAAGATCAGGAACAAGAAAAGAATGTCTGCTTTCACCACTCCTGTTCAACATAGTATTGGAGGTCCTAGCCACAACAATCAGACATGAGAAAGAAGTAAAAAGCATCCAAACTGGAAAGGAAGAAGCACAACTGTCATTGTTCGAAGATAACATGACAGTGTACATAGAAAATCCTATAGATTCTACCAAAGAACTACTTGACCTAATAAGTGAATTCGCCAAAACAGCAGGACACAAAGTCAATATTCAGAAATCAAAGGAATTTTTTGTATACCAACAATGAAATATCAGAAACAGAAAATAGGGAAAAAATCCCATTTGCTATAGCAACAACAAAAATAAAGTACCTGGAAATAAACCTAACTAAGGATGTAAAAGACCTGTACTCAGAAAACTATACAAAACTGAAGAAAGAAATTGAGGAAGACACAAACAAATGAAAGCATGTACCATGTTGATGTACTGGAAGAATTAACATCATCAAAATGTCCATACTACCCAAAGCAATTTATAGATTCAGTGCAATCCCCAATCAAGTACCAATGACATATTTCACAGATATAGAATAAAAGTTTCACAAACTTATATGGAACCATAAACAACCCCAAATAGCTGCAGCAATTCTGAGAAACAACCAAATAGGAGAGATCACAATACCTGATACTTGATACCACTTTACACCAGTTAAAATGGCCATCATAAACAAATCAACAAATGTGTTGGAGAGGATATGGGGAAAAGAGAACCCTAGTGCGCTGTTGGTGGGAATGCAGACTGGTGCAGTCACTGTAGAAAGCAGTATGGAATTTCCTCAGAAAATTAAGAATGGAGTTGCTTTTTGACCTGGAAATTCCACTGCTCAGATTGTATCCTAAGAACCCCGAAGCACCAATTCACAAGAAACTTTGTATACCAATGTTCATAGCAGCACAATTTATAATAGCCAAGTGCTGGAAGCAACCTAAGTGCCCATCAGTAAATGAATGATCCAAAAGCTGTCATACATTTACAAAATGGAATACTATGCAGCAGAAAGAAAGAAGGAGCTTCTACCCTTTGCAACAGCTTAGATGGAACTGGAGAGCATTATGCTAAGTGAAATAAACTAGGTGGTGAAAGACAAATACCATATGAGACCTAATCAAAAGAAACAAGCAAGCAATATATAACCAGAGACATTAAAATTAAGAACAATCTGACAGTAACCAGAAGGGTGGTGGGAGGGGATAATGGGGGGAAAGGGGGTTGGGTTTTCAGAAACAACTCTAAAAGACTGATGGGCAAAACCAAGGGGTTGTGGAATCAGGAGAGGGGGGTGGGATGGCTGCAGTGAGGGGGAAATGGAGGGGGCAGAAATGCAGACAACTGTACTTGAACAACAATAAAACAATTTAAAAACAGTAATCACTTATTATTTCAATAATTAGAAATGCCAATGAAGTTATTTCTTAAAAGAGAAATAAAAATTGAAATTATAAAAAAGGAAAGAAAAAGAAAATACCCTGAGGAGCCCTGAAACTTCAGACATTGGTCACTTAAAAAATGTTTTTTAAATCATGGGAATAGAAGATATTTATATGTAATAATGGTGGTCGTTAAGAAAGTAGTCAAACATCTCTGAGGCTTTTCCCTGGAAGTCTGTAAGATTAATGAGAAACAGCCACTTATTCTTTTGTTTAGACATCTTTATATACCTTTGGATATATAAGTCTCCCAAAAAAAATTAGGGAGAACACATTTCTTTTTTATCACTAAAATAAAAAACAAAAAGTTAAAATAAATTTCACTATAATTCCAAATTATCTACTCCATTCAGAATCATAATAAGTGAGTAAGCTTTTGCTTTGCTGAAGGTTATCTATAAATTGTATGTCACATTACTTTGGTGTACTCCATTCACAGAAGAAGCTGTTCCAGTTCTGTGGCCTAGGGCCCTTTAAAAAAATGAACTGTCCACCTAAGAGTTGGTAAAAGGGTAAAAACTAACCCTTCATGGATGCAGTCTTGATTGGGATAAAAAGGAATGTGAAAGTCTTGGGAGCACTGCCACATGGGGTACTGAATATTTCATCTCATTAAGGAAATATACTCATAATCTGGCACCAATTAGAGAGGTAGCCTCATTTTGGCAGATTTCAAAAACACTTCATAAATACAATTTAAAAAATGACTTATGAAATTAGAATACTTAAATATATGTGATATTTCAGGTCCAAGCGGTTGGGGGAAAGCAGAGACATCAGGAGACACAACAGATTTTGAGTAGATTTTAAACAGATTTATTTCTGACATTTTGAATGTGAGATAATGGGAGAACATCAACATTGCAAGGTGCATAAAACATTTACTAGATGTAGGATGGAATGTCAGCAGACAGATATTGGGATGAAAACACTGAAGTCATCTATGTAGAGACTAAAAATCATACACCCTAATTAAGAGAGAATTTGGAGAAAGATTGGCAAAGATCAACAGACTAAGGCTTGGTGATATTCCAGTGAGAGATTTGAAAAAGAGCTATTATTAACAGAAAAGCAAAGGCAAAACAGGAAGGAAACAAGAAGAGAAACAATGTTATTACTGAAGTCTGACAGGTAAACCTTTGTCACATATTGATCTAATTAAAATCATTATCTTCACCATGTTCTGAAATTTTTGTAAGCAATACTGATACTTAATAGTAATATAAAACATACTATTTACAATAATTATAGAGTAATTAGTTTATGTGTGAACATGTGAAAGTCAATTGGTAGAACAAGAATCACCATTATTTTATTTATAATCTTCAAATGTTTAAATGTGCTCTAGGGTTACATGACATTATCATTCTGTAAAGTAACTTGTCCCAGTCTCTGTCTCACTGTCAAAAATGGAGAATAGTACAGCTATTATTAATTTTTTTCATTGTCTCAAGACTACAAGGAACAAAGTTCTTATTGCATCCCATAAGGCTATGTTCCAGGGTGTAATATTTGAACATCTGGTCGATCTCTGCACAGAGAAGGCAACATTTTAAACAGAAATATTTAGAATATTGACTAAAAACCTCCACAATGTGAGTATAGTTCCAAAACTCTTGGGTTTCTTATTAGGCAGAAAGAAGTTATTAAGTGTTGGAGAATCCCTAATTTGTTACAACACAGAATGATTTTGCTCTCTCACATAAACTAACAGTATAGGACTAACTTCTGTATAAAGGAAATCTAATGATTAACTGAAGACATGACCTTAGAGTATTTTTGTTTATTTAACTCTGAAAATCTCAACAGGATTACTATTTCATCTTATTTGACACTGAAGGTTGACCACAAGTGCTGTCCATGGGCATCACCTGCAACCACCAAGGAGACTGCAGCAGATATTGGGTGGGGAGCAACCTCACTCACAGATGCATTCCCTGTACATTTGCTGGGACCTGAATGAATGGTAACACAAATTTGACGCACAGGTCCCTCAGAGACGCTTGAGCACCACAGGCATGGTGTTTTTCAGATGTTCAGTTATTTTAGAATGACCCTGCATTTGACCCTCCTAGGCAGGCATCACATAAGCAAGTTATATTTTACAAAGACAGCTCAGAAGGAACAAGTGTACATTTGATTGATGTATCACAAAAGTATATAAAATCAATCAATTAAAATATCCATATCATGTTTAGTTTAGAGATAAATATCTTAGTGGAGACAGTTTACATTCCAATGTATGCTTTTAGTCAAAGCTAGGTTATTTTCTAGAATATTCTAAGTGTTTCATTCCAATAATTCTCAGCAAACTAAGATATTTAATTTCACATAAAGAGAAATTTCATAATTTTCTACCTCTTTTCAGAGGAGATAACTACATGAGATCAGTACAGGATACATTGAAGATCTCATTTCAGCCACTTTTACACCTGCTGGGCCTAACTACCATCACAAAAAGAAAAAATATCCTGTACAATCAATATGCTCATGTCTACTAACTACATTTCGTAGGCTAGTAAGATACAAGGAACTATCTTATTCCATTTAATGAAATAAAATACAAGTTCCTAATGAAATCCATTAACTTTGTAGGGTCTGCTATGGTCCAAAACTTGGTACCCCACCCCAATTTACATGTTCAAATCCAAACTTCAAAGGTGATGGCACTAGTAGGTGGGATCCTTGAAAGATGCTTAGGTCATGATGGTGGAAACTTCATGAGTGGGATTAATGCCCTCATAAGAAGGTCCATAGAACTCCCTACACCCTTCCACAGGTGATAACAAAATGAGATGTTCTCCACCTGGATAAGGGCCCTTGCCTGACCTTGCGGGCACCAAAAACTTGGACTTTTCAGCTTCCAGAACTATGAGAAATAAATTTCTATTGTTTATAAGCCAATTAGTCTGGATATTTTATTACAGCAGTATGAGCAGACTGAAAAAGGATCACATAACAAATTAAAAAATAAAGTGAGCTGAGACATGAATATAGTATCTGTATTCATGGCAACAAATACTTTAGTTGCCATGGAAGACCACCTATCAGTAAAAGCCAAGGTCAGTACACCTTGAGGACACTCACATACAAAGAGCTAGAAGTGTTGTTTTCAAATTTGACACTTACATGCCCGATGTTACATTGTAAGAATATTGTTTCAAAGACTTAAGGTGTAACGTCTCTAAATACATTACACACAAAAGAAGGTAAAATAAGAAGGAAAAATCCTTAAAATTGTCCAATCTTCATTTCCCAAAGTGATCACAACTGTACATCTGTTAGATGAAGATTGAAGTATTGCTATGTCCCAGTTTGTGTTTGTTTTCTTGAATGGCAAACAGAAGGTATTTGCTTGAATCATTATAATTGGTATTGACATTCCCCTCATTAACCATTTTATTCTCATAGATCTAGAAATAGAAGTATGAGCTTTAATCTCCACATGCCTACCCATCAATCACAAGACAGATTTTTTTTTGCAAAGTATTTTAATGAAAATAACAATACTATAGTGAAATACAAATATTCTTGAAAAAGGCTTACTTTTTTTTAAAAAAAGGCACTGAAAATATCGGTGCTTATAGGAAGAAGAGCTTGTGTAGATCAGTTATAACATATACAAGTTTGTAATCATAGCCAAGCCGTAATAATTTAAAGTATTAACACCATAGTTAATTTTTTAGAAAATTAAATTAAAAAATATTGATACCATCCTGGCCAGATAGCTAAGTTTATTAGAGTATTGCCCTGGTATGTCAAGGTTGTGGGTTTGATCAGGCCAGGGGACATAAAAGGAATTAACCAATGAATACATAAATGAGTGGAGCAACAAATTGATGTTTCTCTCTCTTTTTTCTCTCTCTATAAAATCAATTTTTATACACACACACAATTGAGAAACATGCTGGATTCCTAATGTAAACTGTGGCCCATGGACGTGGGCATAACCTAGAAAGTTTTTAGAAACACTGGACCCCTAGCCCACTGAAGCAGAACCTCTGGGGTAGGCCTGGATATCGCTTTATCTAGCCTTCTAGTTGAGTGGAATGCAGTGTCAGGTTAGTGAGTCACTTATTACACTGAGTAACACACTTGATCTTTCAAAGTTAAAAGAGGTGATCTTACTGGATAACAGTACAATGAGAAAGTGATCCAGATTGCTAAATTATGGGGTGCAGGGCAGAATGTACACCTGCCTTGTAAGTAGGCAGTCTCCTCCAGCCCAGTGGATGTGAACTGGGCTCAAGTCAGTGATCTGCTTCAGAGAACAAGAACAGAGAATAGTGATGGATGTCGCTTGTGTTGGCTGCTGCCTCAGAGCTGATCATGTGGCAGGGGCAGGGTAACCAAGACATCAACCAGCAAACTCAGCCTGTAGCCCTACCCACAGCTGGTGGGCTCAGAAATATACTGTCCTCTGGTGAAGATGGGACTCAGTTTGTGGGCTGCAGTGCTGACCCACAGAGACTGTTTAAAAAAAAGTGTTGAGTGCCCAGGTTTGGGAGGAAATGCAAGTGGGCATGCAGCCCAAGGTCACATATCTGTGTACTTTTGCTATTTGGTTCAGAAAGAACTCAGCATCACTAATGACATCATGCCTCTTCCAGCAGCACAGATAGGTGCCAGCAACCACATTTCCAACAACCACCCTCAGATGAATGCAGTCCCACAAGATTACAGCAGGATGGAAGCATCCTTGCCACAGCATGCTGATGTTGGTGCTACTGAAATCACTGTGTGCTGGCTTTGCTCTCTGCTCAATCACCAAGAAGCCACCAGGACTCTAATGAATCCATAGTGACCTTGTGTCCTGGACCTCACCTTGCAGGAGCTCCCACAGCCTGTCCCCTTTCTAACCTGGTATGACCACTGGGCTGACATTTGTGGCTCAGATGACTTTAAGGTGCCCTTTGGTGACCACCATTAGGAAACAGCAAAGGAAAAAGAAAGCATGACTCACAAGGCAGGAGTGTGTGAGGAGGCCGGAAGGCAGCATGCCAGTGGTAAGTAGAGTGCATAACCAGGGCTGGGTCCTTGGCTCCCACCTCACTGGTGAACTTAAAGTGTGAGCAGGAATTCAGACTTCTGGCCAAGATGGAAGCATAGGTAGATAAACTTTGCCTCCTCACACAACCAAAAGAAGGACAATAACAAATTAAAAAACAAAAACAAAAACAAAAAAAAAGCAGAGCTGCCAGAATCCAACTGTATAGATGTCTGACAACCAAAGAGTTAAAGAAGAAACATTCATCCAGACTGGTAGGAGGTGTGGAGACAGGAAGCCAGGGTGGAGAGGACACATGGCAAGGCCACAGCTGATGGGCCTTGCAGTCCCACATTTGTGTATAGACAAACCAGGAGAAAAAACTGGAGGGTGAGACAGACCACATACCTGAGGGTTTCTTTTCCTACACCACAGCATGGGAAAAAAATTCTCAAAACTGTTGGGAACCGCTCTGTCTGGTTTCAGGAGTTGAACCACCCCCCATGGCTAAGGCTGAGTGGGCGACCTCTGGACTGTGAGCTACTGAGGAAACAAAGCTTATCTCCCTGGCAAGAGCACTGCTTCTGCCATCTCTAGCCCCCAACGCTTGGTTGCTTGATGGTAGTCAATGACAGGTAAGACCCCCCTGGGGGGGGCAACCTAAACCAGACACGATCACTTGGGAGGCCATAAAGGTAGGACTGGGGGGGTGCAAAGTAGGGCAAAAAACCCTACCCGCCCCCCCAGCTATTTTGACATAGCCTGAGTCCTCTTTCCATCTAGGATAAGGTCTGGGAGAAGTGCTTCCAGGCTCTAATCCACTTAAGCCTGAATCTTGATGGGGAGGGGGTGCAGCCCTCTGCCGGCTAGAGAGGTTCCGGGGTAATCAAGCATAACAAAGATTTTGTAAAGTCCTGTGAAGTCTGCTTTGCTAATGGATCCAGGCAGGAAATGAGTATGTCTCCTAAAGTTTTTGAAACCCCCTTACCTAACAGACACTGACTCAGATTAAGACCTCAGATTTCTTTGAGATGTTATCTATTGTTTGATCCTTGCAACCTGACATTGATTGATGAACTTTACCTGTATCCCTGTGTGTTACAAACCCAATAAAAGGCCATTGAGTCAAGAACTCAGGGCCTTTCTCCCTTGAGAGACTAGTCCCTTTCCTCCCCAAGCAAATTATGTCCTGGTAGTATTATTTTCATCCATTATGAATGGGGGGCTCTGCTGGAAGAGTACCCGGCCCCCAACAAAACCTCTGGCTGTATAAATCTGTGTAGGTTGCAGCAGCAGTTGAAACTCCTAGGGTCACAGGAGAAACTCCCAGCCTCACAGAAAAGTTCACTGGAGAGACCCACAGGGTCCTAGAACATACACCAACCCACCCATCCATGAATCAGCACAAGAATGGCCCAATTTGCTTGTGGGTAGCAGGGGAAGCAACTGAAAGCCATCCCAGAGCTGAGAAAGCATTATTATTC
Organism: Carollia perspicillata; assembly: GCA_004027735.1. Taxonomy (NCBI): domain Eukaryota; kingdom Metazoa; phylum Chordata; class Mammalia; order Chiroptera; family Phyllostomidae; genus Carollia; species Carollia perspicillata. The sequence continues at coordinate 63,260 of PVKM010001287.1, read as the reverse complement.
CCTCTGTGACCCCTCCCTCATGTATTAGCACCACAACACAATAGAGTCTATTGCCCAGCCCTGGTGAATACCTAAGGCTCCATCCCTTACAAGTTAACAGGAGCATGAAGACAAAGAAAATCAGTTGCTTCCTCTGCTAACCACAAGCAAATATGGCCCAAATGAAAGAAGAGATCAAATCTCCATGAATAATACAACTAAGCAATGAAGAAGTAATAGCCAACTTATCAGATGCACAGTTCAAAACATTAGTAGTCAGGTTGCTTACAGAAATGGTTGAGTATGATTGCGAAATAGAGGAAAAAGTAAAGGCTATACAAATGAAATAAAGAAAAAATATACAGGGAACCAACAATGAAGGGAAGGGAATCAGGACTCAAATCAAAGACTTGGAGAAGAAGGAAGAAATAAATATTCAACCAGAATAGAATGAAGAAACAAAAATTTAAAAAATGAGGAGAGGCTAAGGAAACTATGGGACAACTTTAAAGGTTCCAACATCCAAATCATAGGGGTGCCAGAAGGAGAAGAGGAAGAGCAAGAAATCGAAAAATTATTTGAAAAAACAATGAAGGAGAACTTCCTCAATACAGTAAAGGAAATAGACTTCTAGGAATCCAGGAAGCTCAGAGAGTCCCAAGGAATTTGAATCCAAAGAAGCACACACCAAGGCACATCATCATTACATTACTGAAGATTAAATATGAGGACAGAATCTTCAAAGCAGCAAGAGAAAAGGAGACAGTTACCTACAAAGGAGTTTCTATAAGATTATCAGCTGATTTCTCAAAAGAAACCTTACACGCAAGAAGGGGCTGGAAAGAAGTATTCAAAGTCATGAAAGGCAAGAACATGCATCCAAGATTACTCTATCCAACAAAGCTATCATTTGGAATAGAAGGGCAGATAAAGTTCTTCCCAGATAAGGTAAAGTTAAAGGAATTCATTGTTCATCATCACCAAGCCATTATTATATGGAATGTTAAAGGGACTTACCTAAGAAAAAGAAGAAGATCAAAACTATGAATAGTAAAGTGAAAACAAACTTACAACTATCAACACCTGAACCTTAAAAAAACAAAAACAAACTAAGCAAACAACTAGAACAGAAATAGTATCCCAGAAATGGAGATTGCATGTAGGGTTATCACTGGGAAGGGGGAAGGGGTACAATGGGAGAAAGTTACAGAGAATAAGAAGCACAAATGGTAGGTACAAAAAAGACAGGGGGAGGTTAAGAATAGTATAGGAAATGGAGAAGCCAAAGAACTTATATGTATGACTCATTGACATGAACTAAGGGGGTTGTGGAATACTGGTGGGAGGGGTGCAGAATGGAGGGGAATAAGGGGAGAAAAAAAATGGGACAACTGTAGTAGCATAATCAATACAATATACTTTAAAAAAAGAAAGATAGAAACAGATTTGTGACTTTAGGTGGTGAATACACAATGCAATATACACATGATACATCACAGGGTTGTACAATTGAAACCCATATAATTTTACTAACCAACATTATCCCAGTAAATTTAATTAGAAAAAGAAACAGATTTGCTTTTGCCTCAAAAGATAGTACAGATATAGTAATGGCTTCTCTTGATTCTTGTTATCAGCTGTGTGTGTATATGCTTCCAGAACCTCTCTATATATATATACTGATGTGAACATACAAAAAATATAGACTGTTTCATTTTGGAACAAAGAAGCATGGGCCAGAATTCAAAGTTGGGCAGGGAAAACAATTGGTCCAAATGGTCACTCATGAAATGAATCAAGATCACTCTAACAGGCCCCTCCTGGGGGAGACTTGGCTCTTTGTGCTGAGGCTGCAGTGTGTTTATTCACATAGGATGGCTTTCTTCACATGGATGGTGCTTCGTACATGTCTCAGGAAAGTCATCATGTTTCTCCCTGTTGGCTCCACACTGTTACTCACATGTTTGTGGTCATGTCATGTGCACGAACCCACTATCAGTCTATAAGAGTACATGTAGCACATACAGTCACGGCAGTAGACTACACCACATGGCCAACTATGAACTCACTGAACAGAATGCATTTCTCAGCACACATCTTGTATTCTTGATGGTATTGACTTCATACTTCATACATGACTGAGTGAGCTAATACACTGCAGAAAACCATGCATTTTAGATTGTCTGCTTTCCCAGAAGTTTCATTGTTCTTAAGAACACCTGGGGAGTTCATTAAAGTAATTTTCAAATATGTATGGTTTAATCCACTCCTTATTGCATCATATGTGATAGGAAAGATAACATTTTTTCTTTTCCCCTCAATCTCTTCTATCTTTTTTTCACTCTTGTGGAAAGGAATTCATTTGTAGGTTGTTAGGAAGAAGTTTTCAGCATAGTAATGCATCAAGAAAATAATTATAATGAACAATAGAAACAGCAGTAATTGCCTTGTTTCAGTGGGAGGACTGTGATGTTCCAAACTTCTCTTGTTTAGACAAATCTATCTCCTTCCAGAAAGGATAAAGCCTCAGTCTAGGACTGAGCAAAAGTGAGGAAGATACAGAGCCAGACCAAGACACAGGTGAACATGCAAATAGGGAAATAGTGGTTGAAGGAATTCCTTCATAAAAGATGTTCTTCAACAAGTTTTCAAGGAGGATTCCATGGACATAAAAGTGACTTGATGGGAAGAACAAGAAAATATTTTAATGGCATCATATTTAGTATGTGTTCATAATCAGTATCTAAATAGCACTATTTTATTCCTCATGATGACCTCATGTCTTCACAGCTGTCCAGGCACTGTGACCTGCTGAAGGGTGATGTATATACAATACAGAGGTGTGAAAAGTAGGTTTATGGTTGTGAGTACCTGAAAAGAGTTTATTTTTATTATTTACTTATTCATTATTGTAGTATTGATTATTAACCTATTTTCCCACTCCTTTATATTTTCATCATTTCTCATTCTCTTCTTTTATATGTCAAGTTGTAAATGCATTAATGAGGCACATTTAAATGAGAAAATGCATGTAAAGTATTTTGAGAGTGCTCAATAAGTATGAATTATTAACTTCATTTAATTTTGTGTAATGACTTCAAGTTTAGAGATATTACTACAGCAATTTAATAAACTTACTAAGCATCCAACTGAATAAACTGAACTTTGTTTTTGATCTACAAGTCACTTGTATTGAAATAAGCCAATAACAGGAAAATATTTTATTCTTTCCACCAGGGGGATCTGAAACTAAGGGAACCCTGTCCTAGTTTTGACTCTTTAGAAGTTTAGAAACGTGTACTGACAGCTCTAACATAAAATCTAGCAGCTGGAAAGCCCCATGGAGTCAGTCACGCTCTTTAGAAGTATACTGTGACACTTACTCTAAGAATGTATAATGGATATTAATGAATTAAAAAAACACAATACTGAAATTAGTGCTATAAATGGGGCACTTTTCACCTTATTGACTACAGTCAATGCGCAAAATGTGAATTTTTTAAAGAAATAAAAAACACATAGTGATTAACTTTTTAAACAAAAAAAAACCCTGAAAATTTAATTTAAAAGTCAAGTATTTATTTTTTTCTGAAACTTTAAACCTAAACAATTGCCACACATAACAGTTCTTGTTTAATGACTAAATAACTCTTGGCTTATATGCTAAATTAAAGGCACAAGATTTCCCACCATTTCTAACAGAAATATAGTGTGAGATCAATAAGTTCAACAGACAGTAAAATACCTTTGACTCTTTCAAACATTGGGATAGAGGCAGTTTGTCTACTGGGTTCATGAGACCAGTTCCCTGTTATATAATGTAAATAGTAGATGCAAAAAAGAAATCTTGGGTTGTAAAAAGTGACTTCGGAAATTAATTAAAATTTTAAATTTTAATTTATATCAAATCACCTGATCTAAATGTTAACAGCTGAATTATACACATAGCTCTCCATTTGCCAGAAAGAGTTATGGGAAATTGGGTAAATATCATGTTAATTTCTTTAAACAAAGATGGTACTAACAGCCTTTTATAATACAGATTAAATCCTATAGTAACAAAATAAACTTTAAAATAAAAGTAAATTTTACAAGCTTGACCATCCAAAACTGCCATGGTGCTTGTGAACTGTACTTCTAAAATTAGGCCCCAGTCACAAAGTAGTCACTTTCATTACTGCCTCACTTTCAATAATTTGATCTATTTCTCAATCATTATCCCCCTTTTTCTCTTTCCAGTACTCTGGAATTGTTCCCTAATGATTCTATACTATGCAATTACGTTCCTTAAATCTTTAAGTAAACAACACTATCTGTTCTTATTTGTAGGTTTAATTATGGAATTAGTCTGTAAATGTGGCTGTGTTATTCTGCATTCCTTATGCTTTCGTTATCAGAGAGCATACCTTGTCACTTTTAAGGAAGAATACATTTTTAAAAGGGAAAGAGATAAGGAAAAAAGAACCTCTGATATATTTACTGTCATACACTGATCCATGGGCTGGACACAAAAGTCATATCTGAACTGTTTCCTGTTAAGTTTCTACTTTCTTATCTCCCTTTGTTTCAGCCTCTGGAGTTCCTTATTAGAAGCTTCTGATGTAGTAGGAAGAGTAAAAACTTATGTCAAGCATTCATGCAAATGCAATTTTACATAAAAGCAATTGGAATTGCTACTGGGTAAGCTCTTCCTGGAGACAGCTCAGACAACTCTGCATCACTGCCTTCTGACCTACTGCCCAGGCCAGCCATACAAGTGGCCTGAGAACCAACAGCTCCAATCACAGGTGGCACACTGGAGAGTGTCACGCAGGTGTGGCAACAGCACATAGCAACCACAGACAGGTTATTTGGAATAAAATAGTAGATTAGATTATAGGCTGCACCTTCAGTTAAAAACCTGGGATACTGGGGAAAAATACTCCTGGAAACCAAGCTGGTAAAAAACTAAAAATTTGAAAGTAGCAGAGTATTTTCTCTTGATAACTGAGTGAAAATGCATAAAGGTGGCCCATGCACATCTGTGAAATTCAAGGTGCCTCCACCCTTCTGTTGGTGTTGCTACAGCTGTGCTATCACCTCCAATTTACACATGAAGAAACTGGAGTTTAGCCAGATTACTGTATTCTTCCATGTATAACGTGCAATTTTTTCCCCAAATTCTTTAAGGAAAAATATGTATGTGTATTGTGCATGGGTAGTACCAATTCCATATCTATATAAGTGTTTTTAATTCTTTTATTTACACTTATGCATTAAAAGTGTAACTCTATAAAGCAATAATGATATCTGTATGCAAAATAGTACTGTATAATACATTAATCTGTTTTGTTTCTAAATATAAATAAGTAAATATTTGAATTAAAAATTAAAATGAAAGATTTTTTTTCCTGAAAGTTTGGGCCAAAAACTTAGGTGCACATTACACATGGCAAAATGTGGCAACTGATTTCTCTGAGTTTAAACAGCCATTAAAAAGGATTCACATGCACATAGCATACACACATTTGGTCCAATGCATGTTTCTTTCCTTGTTATAATGTCTTACATGAAAAAGAGTATGGTTTAATTGTGCAGAATTTTGTGTATAAATTATTCCTATAGTGGAGAAAGTGACTAACTAAATGGTATGATTTCAAGGCTTCTAGGAATGTTCTAATGCTCCAAAGCACCCATTATTGATAATCTGTATTCAGAGATTTGATGCAAATAACTTGATATAGACATAGACTAACATAGATTTTGGACTTTATTGTGAAACTTTGAAACTGAAGCTGACCTAATGATTAACTTTGGTATCCTCTGTCCTTTTACCTATGACAGATCTAGGGCCAAGAGAGGTGGGGTCTTCTATAAACTCACTTACAATTCAACTTTCAGACTTAGGGGTACAGACATTCTTTCAAATTTCAAGTCCTTGTCTTGTCTTCATACTACTTGGCATCTCTTATTAATAAGTCATAAAAGTCTGGTATCAGGTGCTCATAGGTTGAGAATTTGGTGAATTCATTAGCACCATCTAAGATTTTTCAGTTGTGACCTGGGAGTTGATTATGTTACGGTCATTGTAAAAGCCATAATGCAATAAAATTTGTTGATATATGAAGGAGTAAAAACAGGTTGGTTATAATAATTCTTTAAAGTCTCCTCAGTCCCAGAATTACACAATGGGAAAGATACCACCTGTGTTTTAAAGACACACTTATATCTATGGTTAAGCTTTCAACATGAAAAATGAAAATTATCAGAGATTGAGGCATGGTTACATATAATAGATTACCCTTGCATCTTTACTGAAAATGTTATTAGGTTTGATTACTGTTTATTTTTACTTCTCAGAGAATTTAGATTAAATTAACTGATATTTTAATGCTATCAGGTAGATTCCTGATGTCTGGGGGTGGTTATGATAGGTGCAACTTTAGAAACAGTAATCATCCAGAATTTGCCTTTTGGAAACCACATATGTGGCTCAGAAAGGGTGGTCTATGAGGACAGCAATGTGATCATTAATTGTTCAACATTTCTTCCAAATTCTTTTTAACAAAGGTGCCTGCTTGAGTTGTCATTTGCAGATACACATATTCACCTGAGACCTCTAGGCTTTGGAGTAAAATACCATCCCCTGTGTTTCTAGGAATGAATTGAGAAAAGTGAAGAGGGAAAAGATGTACCCATCAGCTCATTGTGGGTAGTTTCCTCCCACTACAACACCCAGAGATGTCTGGGGCCTAAGAGAATGCTGTTCTTGGAGAATTGTTTATGATTCATGGAGCTGGGAATAATGAAGTGTAGATAACACATCATCCACAGAATAACAGTTCACTCACTCATTTTCTGAAGACCAAAATGATTAGAATCTGCCATGTTCTCCAGAATGTTGTGCCTTGGCTCTGTCAAGGAGACCTGAATTTTAGTGATGCCAATGACCAAATCATGGATGGCTAATGATGGATGATAGCAAGCACAGAACACTCAGTAAGCTGAGGGAGGAAGATCAAGATGAATAATGGATTATAGCATGGTAAAACCAATGAAAGTATAAATTAAATAATGAACATCTCAAAGAGCCTAGGATATGTTTTTAATTGAAAAGTATGGTTTCCAAATTTTAAAATTTAGAAGAATTCCAGTTCTAGTGATTTGGCAGGAGAGATATAAAGGGCTTGAAAACATGGTCACAACAGCACCTGGAAAGGCTGAACACAATATTAGATGCATAATTCAATTGAGTTATGAAATCTGTTGATTCTCGTATTCTGCCATCTGGTTAGTTCCATTTTGGGCATATATTAACTCAGGCAAGTATTGTCACTTGGTGTTAATGTTTTCAGGATTGCTGTTTTTATCATTTGTATCAGCATAGCTGCCAAACTTCAGCTTTATTCTCAAGCTTATGCAGTGGCTCACTAAAGGGCTCAAATGATCTCTGAGATTACTCTTTGTGTAATACCTTTAAAATTCTACAAAGCCTGTTCATGTAAAATGCTTTTGAAAACACAACTCACTTCTACTCCAAATATGAGTAAGAAATCTCTGAATATGTTCTCATGAAAAAAAATAAAAGCAATGAATTTAAAGTCAATGAACTATAACAATACACAAAATAATTTAAATTACTGTATTATTCTGGCAGTCTTTGCTGACAAAAAATGATCTTTTTAATATCAAATTATGTAAGTAGTGTTCATATATCTATGGTGTTTAAATATGTTCAGTGTGTGAAGTCAAGTATACATGAGCTTAAGATAGGATTTTTTTTAATGTGTTAAATATCCAAATTAAAATGAGACCTTCAGTTGTTTTTTATTTTTTCATTGTTGTTCAAGTAGTTTCCTGCCTTTTTCCCTCACCCCTCCCCATTACCCCAGTCCTCCCGACCTCCCTCCCCTGTTTCCACTCAGCTTTGCTATTGTTCACGTGTCCTTTATAATTGTTCCTATACACCTTCACCCTTCCCCTCATTATCCCCTTTCCTCTCCCCTCTGGTCAGTGTCAGCCTGTTCTCAATTTCAATGTTTTTGGTTGTATTTTGCTTGCTCGTTCATTTTGTTGATTAGGTTCCAGTTAAAGGAGAGATCATATGGTATTTGTCTTTCACCATCTGGTTTATTTCAATTAGCATAATGCTCTCCAGTTCCATCCATGCCATCCCAAAGGATAGGACCTCCTTTATAGGAGACCATTCTGTGTGGTGTGGACCTAGCTCCCACTTGGAGATGCACAGGACCTACACCCATGGATAGGTTCTCCCATGGGGAATCAGGCCTGCATTGTAGGCTGCTATGAGACTTGCTTTTGCTAAAATTTCCTCACTCTGAATTGAGACATCAAGTGCTTACTGTAAATTCCTAAAATCCATGCTAAACCTTCCAAGGATGAGTGTAACCAGTTCAACCACTTTTCCCTTTCACTTGCAAATATCCTTCTTCTGTGATGTGATTAGCAGCATCCTCTCCTTTGTTTTCTATAAAAGGTAACCACCTAAAGTGAACCTGTGCATAACAAATGAGGACCATGATGTAAGGTGCCCAGAAAAGAAATAAAGGCTGGTCAAGGAAAGGGCTGAGGCTTTTTCTCCTCTTGAGAGAGAAGCCATGCAGTTCCTTTTCCCCCACGGGACTCAGTAGTCTGAGTGAATTTCTCATGCCTCATCCACAATGTGTCAGACCCTAAGATCTGGGGTCCATGTCAGTTGGTGCCCAGGAACAGGACCCAGGGCTACGAGTCATCATCGTGAACAACACACCAACTTGGTTGGAGTATGTACACAGCAGACCAGGTAAGGGCTGATGACACTGAGTGCATTTCAGTTAGGATGTTGGGTGCGTTGGATTTCAGAAGAAAAGTGATTGAACTGGTTACATTCATCCTTGGAAGGTTTAGCATGGATTTTAGGAAGTTACAGTAAGCACTTTCTATCTCAATTCAGGGTGAAGGAGTTTTAGCAAAAGAAAGTCTCATAACAGCCTAGGTACAATGCAGGCCTGATTCCCCATGAAAGAACTTATCCATGCTTGTGGGTCTTGTCGATTTCCAGGTAGGAGTTGGGCTTATGCCATGAAGAATGGTCTCCTATACTCCTTCTTTATTTCTGCTGCATAGAATTCCATTGTGTAAAAGTACCAGAGTTTTTGATCCATTAATTTACTGATGAGCACTTAAGTTGCTTCCAGCACTTGGCTAAAGTAAATTGTGCTGCTATGAACACTGGGGAGCATAGGTTCTTTTGGATTGGTGTTTCAGGGTTCTTAGGATATAATCCTAGCAGTGGAATTTCTGGGTCAAAAGGCAGTTTCATTTTTAGTTTTTGAGGGAACTCTATACTGCTTTCCATCATGGCTGCACCAGACTGCCGTCCCACCAACAGTGCAATAGGGTTCCATTTTCTCCACAACTTCTCCAGGACTTGTTTATAGCTGTGTTTATGATGGCCTTTCTCAACAATGTGAGGTGTATCTCATTGTAGTTTTAATTTCCATCTCTCTGATGGCTATACTGAGCATCTTTTCATGTCTCTGATCCTCTGTATATCCTCCTTGGATAAGTGTTTAACTCCTTTGCCCATTTTTAATTGGGTTGCTTGTCTTCTTAGAGTGTTATTGTGTATTTCTTTATGCATTTTGGAGATTAAACCCTTGCCTGAGGTATCATTGGCAAATATGTTTTCCTATACAGTTGGTTCTCTTTTTATTTTAATGCTGTTTTCTTAGGTGTGCAGAAGCTTTTTATTTTGATGAGATCCCATTTGTTCATTCTTTGCTTTATGTCCCTTGCTCTAGGGAACATATCAGTGAAAATATTGCTGAATGCAATATCTGAGATTTTCTTGCCTATGTTTTCATCTAGGATGTTCCTGGTGTCATGACTTACATTTAAATCTTTTATCCATCTTGAATTTATTTTTGTGTATGGTGTCAATTGGTGATTGAGATCCACTTTTTTGCATGTAGCTGTCCAGCTCTCCCAACATTTGTTGAAGAAGTTATTTTTACTTCATTTTATGCTTCTTCCCCCTTTGTCAAATATTAATTGGCCATAGACATTTGAGTTTATTTCTGGGTTCCATTGGTCCATGTGTCTGTCCTAATGCCAGTACCAGGCTGTTTTGAATACAGTGGCCTTGTAATACAGTTTGATATCAGGTATTGTGATCCTTCTTACTTTGTTCTTCTTTCTCAAAATTGCTGCAGCTATTCGGGGTCATTTATGGTTCCATATAAGATTTTGAAATGTTCGTTCTATATCTGTGAAATATGACATTGGTATTTTAATAAGTATTGCATTGAATCTACAAATTGATTTGGGTAGCATGGACATTTTGATGATGTTCATTCTTCCAATACATGAATACAGTATGTGTTTCCATTTGTTTGTATCTTCCTTAATTTCTTTCTCCACTGTTGTGAAGTTTTCTGAGTACAGGTCTTTTACCTCCTTGGTTAAGTTTATTCTTAGGTATTTTACTTTTTTTGCTATATCAAATGGGACTTTTGTTTCCTGATTTCAACTTTTGATGTTTCATTGTTGGTATACAAAAATGCTTTTGATTTCTGAATATTGACTTTGTATCCTGCTGTTTTGGCAAATTCATTTATTAGGTCAAGCAGTTTTTGGCAGAGTGTATAAGGTTTTTTCTGTATACTATCATGTCATCTGCAAACAATGACAGTTTTGTTTCCTCCTTTCTAATATGGATGCCTCTTATTTCCTTCTCTTGTCTGATTGTTGTGGCTAGGAATTCCAATACTATGTTGAATAGAAGTGGTGAAAGTGGAAAGTGTTGTATTGTTCCTTATCATAGTGAGAAAGATTTTAGTTTTTGCCCATTGAATATGGTGTTGGCTATAGGTTTCTTGTATATGGCCTTTATTATGTTGAGGAGTGCTCCCTCTATTCCCACTTTGCAGAGTGTTTTTATGATACATGGGTGCTGCACTTTGTCAAATACTTTTTCTTTATCTATTAATATGATCATGTGATTTTTGTCTTTCCTTTTGTTTATGTGATGTATTGCATTTATTGATGTGCAAATATTGTACCATCATGCATCCCTGGGATGAAATTCACTTGGTCATGGTGTATGATCTTTTTTTAATATATTGTTGGATGTGGTCTGCTAATATCTTGTTGAGGATTTTAGTGTCTCTGTTCATCAGCGATATCAGCCTGAAGCTTCCTTTCTTTGTTGTGTCTTTATCTGTTTTGGCGATTAGGATTATGTTGGCTTCATTAAAAGAGTTCTGGAGTCATCCATCTTCTTGGATTTTTAGAATAGTCTGTGAAGGATAGGGATTAGTTCTTCCTTAAATCCTTTGTAGAATTTTCCTGTGAAAGAATCTTGCACAGGGCTTTTGTGTGTCAGGAGTTTTTTGATTACTGCTTCAATTTCATCTGCTGTTATTGGACTATTCAGGCTTTCTGCTTTTTCTTCATTTAGTTTTGGAAGATTATATTTTTCTAGAAATTGGACCATTTCACCTAGGTTTTCAAATTTCTTGGCATACAGCTCCTCATAGTAATTTCTTACAATCCTTTGTATTTCTGTGGTGTCAGCTGTAATCTCTCCTCTTTCATTTCTGATTGTGTTTATTTTGGCATTCTGTCTTTTTTTCTTGATGAGTCTGTATAAAGGCTTATCAATTTTGATTATCTTTTCAAAGAACCAGCTCCTGGATTTATTGATTCTCACGATAGTGCTTTTAGTCTCTGTGCCATTTAATTATACTCTAATCTTTGTTATATCCTTCCTTCTACTTGCTCTGGGCTGTTTTGTTGTTGTTCCTCAAGTTCTTGTAGGCATAGGGTTAGGTTATTTATTTGAAATTATTTTACTTTTTTAGGTAGGCCTGTAGACTATGAACTTCTCTCTCAGAACTGCCTTTGCTGAGTCCCATACGTTTTGGATTGTTGTGAATTCATTTTCATTTGTTTACAGAAACTTTTTCATTTCTCCCCAATCTCATTCTTGATCCTTTTATTGTTTAATAGGATCCTATTGATTGAATAGCATGCTATTCAATCTCCATGAGTTTCATTGTGTTCAATTTTTGTCCTTGAGGTTGGTTACTAGTTTCACTCCCTTATGGTCAGAGAAAATGCTTGATATAATTTCATTTTTTAAAAAATTTTTGAGGCTTGTTTTGTGTCCTTTTCTGTGTTGTATCTTTGAAAATGTTTCATGTGTATTTTGCTTCTTTGGAATGAAAAGCTATCTATATATCATTTAAGTTCATTTGATCTAGGACACTGTTTAATGCTGCAATATCTTTGTTGATATTTTGTTTGGCAGATTTATCCAATTTTGACAGTGGTGTGTTGAAATCCCCTACTATACTTGTGTTACTGTCAATATCTTTCTTGAAGTCCTCCAAGATTTTTTTTTTTTATGTATTGAGTGCTCCAATGTTGGGTGCATATATATTTACAATGTTTATGTCTTCTTGATGGATTATTCCTTGACTATTATGAAGTGACCTTCTGGGTGTCTCTTTATAGCTCTTTTTTTGAAGTCTATTTTGTCTGATATGAGTATTGCTACCCCAGCTTTTTTTCCTGTCCATTTGCTTGGAAAATTTGTTTCTAGTCCTTCACTCTCAGTCTGTGTTGGTTATTTGTCCTGAGGTGGGTCTCTGGTAGGCAGCATATATGTGGGTCATGCTTCCTTATCCATTCAGCTATTCTATGTCTTTTCATTAGAGCATTTAATCTGTTTATGGTTAAGGTTATTATTGATAGGTACTTACTCATTGCCTTGTTTTTGTACCTGTGTTCCTCTCTCTCACTCTTTCTCTTACTGTTCTTAAAGCAGCCCCTTTACCATCTCTTGCAGAGCTAGTTGTCTTGAGGTGTATTATTTTTTACTTATTTTGTCTGGGAAGTTCTTTATTTGGCCTTCCATTTTAATTGAGCACCTTGCTAGGTAAAGTAGCCTTGGTCCAGGCCTCTGATTCTCATTACTTGGAATATTTCTTGCCATTCCCTTCTGGCTTTGAGCATTTCCATTGAAAAGTCAGCTGCTAGCCTTAATGGGGCTCCCTTTTATGTTACTTCCTGTTTCTCCCTTGCTGCCTTTAAGATTCTCTCTTTGTCTTGGAATTTTGCCATTTTAATTATGATGTGTCTTGAAGTGGGCTTCTTTGGTTTCCTCTTGATTGGGATTCTGTATTTTCTGGATTTGTGTGACTTTTTCTGTCATCAAATTAGGAAAGTTTTCCATCATTACTTTTTCAAACAGGTTTTCTATACCTTGCTCTTCTTCTTCTCCCTCTTGTATCTCTATTATACAGATATTATTGTTTCATGTTGTCTTGTATTTCCCTTAACCCGTCTTCATTCTTTCTGAGCCTCTTATTTTTCTTGCTCTTTCTGTTTTTTTTCCACTTTGTCCTCCACCTCACTGATTCAATCCTCTGTTTCCTCAAGCCTATTTTTGATTCCTTCTACTGTGTTCTTCAGTTCAGAAACTGTATTCTTAGTTTCCTCTTGAACTTTGTTGATAGTTTCTATTTCCTTTTTTATATTGATATAATTTGCCATGAGTTCATTGTAATTTCCCTGTACTTTTTTATAATTCTGTGTGAGCTCACTGAGCTTCCTGATTACCAATGCTTTGAACTCAATACCTGATAGTTGAGTTGCCTCTATTTCATTTAGCATTTTTTCTCAGGCTTCCTCCTTTCCTTCCATTTGTTGATTGTTTCTTTGTCTTCCCATTGTTCGTGAGACTCTTCTTGGTAGCCTCTGCTTCTTAAATTGATCTTTTCTGATTCCCTGGGTTTGTGGTGTGAACTCCTGTGGTAGAAGATCTGTGAAATTCAGTCATGTAGTCTCCTTAATCTCCTGAGCTCCCTGGTCTTGTGCTTTCATTTATGTTAACGCTCTGTACATCTTTGGGTTTTGATTGGTTTTGGGTATTTCTTTGGTGGGTCTTTTTCTTCAGCTTGTTAATAAGGGTCACTCAATCCACCATGTCTTATATTCTCTTGTGCAGCTGTGGACAGGTTCTGTTGAAGCTGATTCTTCTGTGTGTACAAGTGTTTGAGGCTTCTCTCTCACTCTTGTTAAGTCATTTGTTCTGGTAATCTCTCCAGCATTTAGTTGTATTTTCAGATTGGTCTTGTATTGAGGTTAGTGTGGCTTCCATTTCCTCCTTCACCTTCTTCTGTTGTTATCTGTTGGTGATTCACTTTTTGATGGGTTTCCTCTTCCAGCAGTTGTACTGATGTTCACAGCTCCCACCTACTGCTTTCTTGTGATGAGTTCTAGAGGGAACACAAAATGGTTTTAGACAGCAGGAATGAATTCTATGGTATTTAAAGTACCAACCCATAAAGAAGAGGTAGGAGATCCTTTGGATATGTATAGTGTTATCTGTGATATTTTTCCCAAGTAGTCACTTTTTAGAAAGGGCAGAAAAAAAAATAAGACTCTTGTTAGGGGCAAGGAAGGATTGTTAGTTGGATCTAGAAAGCAGTGATGTTATGGAAGGTCATATTATGAGGTAAAGTGAGTATAAAGGATAGAAAATAGTGTAGTGTGAGTTAACTGCCACAGTAATAAAGTTCAGGAAACAGTGAAGTGAGCTAAGGGAGGGGTGCTGTACAGTATTTACAATTGTATGGAAAAACAATTATTTACAATAGTAATGGAAAAACAATCATAACAGTCAAACAATGCAATTTAGCAAACCAAGTGAAGAAGACTCAACATAAAGAAGTGAAATATAAGAGTACTAATGAAATAAAAGATGTAACAATAATAAATAATAATAATAATACAATATATAAAACTTGCAAGTTCTCTGGAATAGCAAAGTGAGATTGGTCTCTCAGTCTCATTTGTTAGGATGACTCTTCTTTGGGTCTAATTTTGTTTTTTTCACAGCTCTAGGTTTTATTGTCTCACTTGTGGGGATAAAAAATTTTTTAAAAATTAAAATAATTTTTTGAAAAGGAAGAAAGAAGGATAAAAGAATAAAAAAAGAACAGAAGAAAGGAAATAGGAAGGAATAAAAAAGAAAGGAGAGAAATGAAGAAGAATATATTTTTTTAAAAAAGGAGGAAGGAAGAAGGAATAAAAATGGAAAGAAGGAAGGAAAGAATAAAGAATAAAAAAAAGAAAGAAGGAAAGGAAGAAGGAATTTAAAAAATTAAAAAAGCCTTCTGCTGGCTTTAAACTGGCCAACCCCTTTCTGCTGGTTTTCCTGGCTGTAGCAGGCTGAGGAGGGATTGCTTTCACTTTTCTTCTTTCCTAAGCAGCACTCTTTGCTGTTGCCCAGTGTCCAGCACACTTCCTCAGTTTGCTGTGAGGCCCATAGTGCCCTTCTGGACCCAGCCTAGGCCTTCAGTCCACCAGTTGCACTGTCTTTGAGGTGCACCAATTAGGAGCAAATTGTACACCACCTCTTTTTTGTCCTAGATGGTAGGGACTCTCAGAGTCTCCTTAGGGTAGTTCAGCCCCCTCACTGAGTTAAGTCTTTCTGGGGATTGCTGAGTTCATGAGCCCTGTAGCTCTCCACTGTGGGGCATCTCCATCTTGCTCTTAGAGAGCCAGTAGGCCCTGCTGGGCCATGGGCACAGGGGCTGGGTGGGAGGTGCCTCTGGGAGGCAAGGTCATTCACGCTCTATCCCATGCTGCCAGCCAGGCCTGAGCACTTGGCCTTGCTACTCAGCCTGGATGGGCAGCTGCTGGGCTGCATGGTCAGGTGTGCATCATCCCCGGTGTTTCAGGTGTGAGGACCCATGGGATGACACAAGGCTGTTAATGGGGTTGCACAGTCCTGGAGCTGCGGGGGTAGGGGTACAGGGATGGGGTGGCTGCTGCCGAGAATTCCCCAAACAGCCACTGAGTGCCTCTTTTTTCTCTTTTTCTTTTGGAAAAATTCCTCCTATTCAAGCCTGCCTCTCCAAACAAGCATCTGGCCTCTCACACAGCCCCACCTAGCTCTCTCCCAAGAATCTTGCAGAAGACCCAGTGGGCACCCAAGCCTGGGGCTACAGCTGCTGTGGTTTCTGTGCTAGTCCCAGGGACCTTATTATCCTTAAGCACTATCCTTACAGTCTGATTTTTCAATGTTCTCTACAATTTTTGGTTTCAAACCTTCATGTATGCTGGGATGCCATTGGTGTTTCACACTCTTCCTCCATAGATGAACTAGGTGTTTCACCCATGTGCAGGGGGAAGTGGATTCTACTCCCACTTATCTTGCTACCATCTTCCCTCAGACCTTCAATTTTATAAAATGCAGATAATAACTGGCTCCTGACCAAAGTTTCATCTTGAAATTTTTGAAAATCAAGACAATTCAGAAAGTCTCAGATGGCAAGTCTTTGAACTTATTTGTGAAAGTGGCTTTGGCACTGAGGCAGGAGAAAACCAAGTATAGATCTATGAGGATAAAGTAAGAAACAATTTGAATGTCTTTCATGCTTTTTACCAGCCATTGCCTTGAGACAAGAACTTCTCAAATCTTGTGCTTAGATGTCCCAGAGAAAAACATTATGACAGAGCTTGAGAGGATGTGAATAAAACAGATAGTGACTCATTTTTACTCATACAAGTGTTTCCCCTTTTTGCCTTTCAAACACCAAGGACTGTTTTACCCTAATTATGGAACAAAGGTGTTACAAAAGGGATGGTAGAAATCATGAAACCTTAACCCATAGACTCATCTGATTGGGTAATAAGGCTGACTGTGGCTTCCTGGAGCCAGGGGCACTGGACAATATAATCCATGCATTGGTTAGAACATCCATTGTCTAGACCCTGAACTTCTTGGAGTTAAGTTAAGGCAACCTTCACTATTCTACAGCCATATCAGAGTTGCTGATACCTCTAGGAAAAAATTGAGCTCATAAGCCAAAACACAAACAAAACCCAAAAATATGAAACAAACCAAAAAGCCCGAGACATTTGAAGAGCACCATTTTATCAAACACACAAAGAAAAGATTTATATAGTCTATAAGAAGTGTAAATATTGAAAGATAAAACTTAAGAATTTAACATTAGCTTTAAAAACATAATAAGAGAACCCCATGGCTTCTGGCCAAGATGGAGGCATAGGTAGAAACACTTCTCTTCTTCACACAACCAAAAGAAGGATAACCAAATTAAAAACAAACAAACAAACAAAAAACAATAAAAACTGAGATTAAATGAAACTGTATAGTAATCCAACAACCAAGGACTTAAAGAAGAAATATTCATCCAAATTTGTAGGAGGGGCAGAGACAGGCAGTGGGGCAGAGATGATGTGAACCAAGGCAGCAGCTGGTGGACCTGTCAGGTGAGGAAGCAGCTGGTGGACAGGGAAGTCCCACATTTGTGTGCAGATACACTAGGAGGAAAAACTGGAGAGTGAGACACACTGTGGGACCCAGAGTTCTAGTGCAGGAAAAGAAAGTCTCAAAACCTCTGGCTGTAAAAACCTGTGGGGGTTGCAACAGAAGGATAAACTCCCAGTCACACAGAAGAGTCTTTTGGAGAAGTCCATGGAATCCTAGAATGTACACAAAACCACCCACCCAGAAACCAGCACCAGAAAGGTGCAATTCACTCATGGGTAGTGGGGGAAGTGACTAAAAGCTAGGTAAGAGCTGAGCAAGAGGCATTATTCCCTCTCTGACCCTTCCTCCATATTCAGTGCTACAATACAGAAAAATGGGTTGCTCCTCTCTGGGGAATAACTAAAGCTCCATCCCTTATGACATAACAGGTGTGTTAAGACAAAAAAAAAATATGGTCCAAATGAAAGAACAGATCAAAGCTCCAAAATTAAAACTAAGTGATGAAGAGATAGCCAACCTGTCAGATACAAAGTTCAAAACACTAGTAATCAGGATGCTCAGAGAAATGGTTGAGTACAGCTGTAAAATAAAGGAAGAAGTGAAGTCTATGCAAAGTGAAATAAGGAAAAAAATACAGTGAACCAACAGTGGAGGGAAGCAAATTGGAATTCAAATCAATGATTTGAAATGGAAGAAATAAACATTAAATCAGAAAAGAATGAAGAAACAAGAATGTTTAAAAATGGGGAGAGACTTAGGAACCTATGGGGCAAATTTAAAAGTTCCAACAACAGAATTATTGGGGTGCCACAAGAAGAAGAGGAAGAACAAGAAATTGAAAACTTATTTGAAAAAAAATAATGAAGGAGGACTTCCCCTTTCTCATTAAGAAAATGGACATGCAAATTAAAGAAACTCAGAGACTCCCAAGGAAATTGGATCTAAGGAGGAACACACTAAGACACACCATAATCAAATTACTCAAGATTAAAGATAAGGAGAGAATCTTAAAAGCAGCCAGAGAAAAGGAGAGAGTTACCTACAAAGGAGTTTCCATAAGACAATCAGCTGATTTCTCAAAAGAAATCTTACAGGCAAGAAGGAGTTGAAAAGAAGTATTCAAAGTCATGAAAAGCAAAAACTTATATCTAAGTTTACTCTATCCAGCAAAGCTATCATTTAGAATGGGAAGGCAGATAAAGTGATTCCCAGAAAAGGTAAACGAGTTCATCATCACCAGACCCTTATTACATGAAATGTTAAAGGGACTTATCTAAGAAAAAGAAAAAGAACAAGATCAAAACTGTGAACAGTATAAATGACAACAAACTCACAACTATTAACCAACTGAACCAAATAAAAAACAACAACAACAACAACAAGAAAATGACTAGAAAAAGAGCCAAATCATAGAAATGGATCACATGGAGGGTTATCAGCATGGGGGGGGGGAGCAGGGGAAGAATGGGGGGAAAGGTACAGGGAATCAGAAGCATAATTGTTAGGTAAAAAACAAGCAGGGGATGGTTAATAATAATATAGGAATAGAGAATCAAAGAGCTTATGTGTATGTATGACCCATGACCTAAGGGGTGTGGGAAATATTGGAGGGAGGGATTGCAAGGCAGAGGAGGATAAAGGTGAGGAAAAAAATGAGACAACTGTAGTAACATGATAAATAAAATACACTTAAAAACATACTAAAAGAGAAGATACAATATAACCATTATAAAATATGAGTTAGAAATTATAAAACTGAAATATCAGATATGAAGTGTATATTCGTTGAAATACATGATTTAGGACAAAAAAAAAGGAAAATAGTGACAGACTCCAGTGATTTAAAAAGATGAATGTATGTGCAATTTAAAATTTCTTTGCTAAGAAACATCTAGGCCTAGATGACTTTACTGGAAATTATATTAAACATTTAAGAAATTATATTAACCTTAACTTTTTAGAAAACAAAGGGGAAAAGATTTCCCATTTCATTTCATATGGCCAGCACAACTATGATGTCCAAATCTGAGTATAATATTATACCTAATGGTGAAATATATGTATTCCCTCTAAGATTGCAAACAGGCTTTTAAAAAAGTCTGCATTTCTATTCTACATTGTACTGGAGAGTCTAGCTAGTGCACAAAGGCAACCCAGAGGCATAATAAAGTTTGGAATGAAAAAAGTAAAATTTTATTTACAAAGAATATGATTATGTCAACAGAAAATCCCAGAGACTATACCCTCAAAATCACTAAAACTGATAAGCAAATGTATCTTGTCCTCAGTATACAGGATCAATATACAAACATCAGTATATTTTACTGTATTAGCAACAAACAATTAGAAAATAAGTTTCAAAAATTACTATTTACAATAACACTTAAAGCATAAAATATTTAAAAGTAAAATTTAAAATCATGTGCAAGATCTTACCCTGGAAAACATAAAACACTATTGGATGTATTAAAGATCTTAATAAATAGATATACCATATTCATGGATTAGATAAATTGATAGCATAAAGATGTCAAATCTCTTGATAATCTTAATATAATCCCAATCGAAGTCTTTGCTGGTTTACTTGTAAACATTCACAAGCTAATTCTAAATGTTGCCACTCCTCTGGCAATCTCCTATAGTTAAACATATATAGGTGTAATGATTACATGTAGAAATATGTTTCTACATGTAATCATTACACCTATACTCACCAAGAATGCATATAGATATAATCATGAATGCTGAGGGTGTTTATTTATCTATGGGCCCAGGAAGCTGAGCCCTAAACTTAAATATCCAGCATGGAACCTTGGCCCTCCCAGCTGTGGGTGGGTGCAAGA
Organism: Carollia perspicillata; assembly: GCA_004027735.1. Lineage (NCBI taxonomy): Eukaryota > Metazoa > Chordata > Mammalia > Chiroptera > Phyllostomidae > Carollia > Carollia perspicillata. The sequence continues at coordinate 43,148 of PVKM010001287.1, read as the reverse complement.
ATGGGTCTTGGAGCCTTGTCTAGGGGAGTGGAACCCAGGGACCAGAGGTGGGATGCCCCTGAGCCAGAAGCTGCCAAGAGCAGCAAAAAGTGAAAAGGAAATGGGAGCCAGGCACTCATCCCAATTCCAGAGACCCCAGGGGTAATGCAAGATGCTTTGGGCCCCATTTCCAGCCAAAAGGTTAGCCACACTATAGTGTGCACTTGTGGAAGAAGTGGAGATCCAATGTCATGGATAGAGGCTGTAGCCCAGGTGCCTGCCCCAGTGCTAGTTAACCCAAGACAGGAGAGAGGGTGTGGGCAGTTGTGCCTCTGAGTGGTCTAGGCATTTCCCCTCTTGTGGGTGAGGAGGTATGGGGGAAAGCAGAAACTATAGCCTGGTACTTGTTGAGTGGTGAATTTCTGAGTCTTTTGCATGGGTGCATGCCTCTCACTTCTTCAGAGGTTGAAATGAAAGGCATCTTGCAGCCACTGGTCATGGGCATTGTGTGTCTGAAGAACCATGAGGGGTGGTGGGATTGGGAATGGTGTGACCCAGGAAACCTACCCATAAACATCTATCCAAGAGGAATGAAAACATACCTCAACAAACAACAAGTCTTTCAAATATTATATAAAAACACATCTTTTTTATGTTTAAAAACAACTAAATATATAAATTTAAAATTCTAGCTGTAAAATTGATTAAATAATATGGTGTTTAAAATGTAATATGTTGTTTTAAAATCCTTACATTATACCTATATGCATCAGGAATGCCTATAAATATAATACTGAATACGGAATCCAAATCATGCTTGCCACAGGTAGGAGGAGACAGAAAGAGGGTGAAGGAACTACATAATAACATAGAGATCACCATATTCTCAGTTTTGTGCATTAGATTTTTCTTAAAACCAACCAACAAATAAATACATATGCAAGAAAACTGCCTAGTTCAATCATGAGAGGGTGATAAATCTAGAACTGTGCTTTTATCAATTTTGTTTATTTAAGTTTCACTGAGGAAAACTAACCAAGTTTATGTGTTCAGAATCTCTATTGTAGTGAGTCAAGTTAGAAAGAAAATTAAACACATGGTTTTAATTAACTCATTACATCCTATTTCTATGTTTTAAGTCATTTCATACAGTCCCTATACTGGTGTGCCCCAGGATTTGATCTTTCAAGCAATGTATTCTCTTTCTTTTTTCTCATCTATACAAAAATAACCCTGAACTTGCTTTTTGCCACCCTAAATCTATTTTCTGTATTTCAGGGTCTAGCTTTCTTTACACAACTCTAGAATGGACATCAACATTGAGGTACCCCATGTACTTTTTCAGAGGGCACAGGCGTGCCAACAGTATTTTTCACTGATACATACACATGCTCCCAGTGCTTGACAGAACAGATCAATAAATATTTGCTGAATGGATAATTATCTCAAATTCACCAACCAAATTTGTCCCATGGTATTTCTTACACACACATACTCCTCTTACTTCTTTATTCTTTATGTCTTTTATATTAAGAATATACCTATATCCACCAAGAAACACAGTCCAGAAAACAATACACCCCTTTACAACCTCCTGCCATTGATTCTAATTTCTAGATATCTTTCAAATCCATCTCCTGTTCTCCAGGCTCACTGATACTACCTTGTTCTCTCTACCTTGTTCACTCAACCCTTGTTCTCATATGAATGATACTAAACTCCAAATTAGTTTTATGGCCTAAACCTACCTATTTCAACCTGTTCCCCATTCTCTTCCCAAAATCATTAGTACATGGAGGTTTCCTGTGTTAAATTAGAATGAGACAGAGGCTAAAATATCGAACATTTCCTGTGTGATAGGGGAAACATTACCCTTGTATATGCCTAAGGCATGGCAAAAAGCTTTAAAAATATTTTCAAACTCTACATTCACCAATGTCTCCCAATTCAGTCCTTTTTCTAAAAACTCATTGAGTGGGGGAAGTAGACACACAAAACAAAATAAGAGCCATCATTCATTGTTGAAATTCAATTAAGACATCAGAATTTCATGCTTTCACATGCAAATTTCAGAAATCCTAAATTACTTAGTTTTTACTTATCACATGAAGAAAGCATATATTATTAACTATTCCAATTTGACTCTTCACAGGTTGCTGACAATGACCTAAGTACAAATTCATATATTGATGATAAAAAAAGACAGGAAAAATAATGCTTTTCCCAAAAGCTATTAAGTCTATCTTATTTTATTAAACTTCCTACAAATCTTACTAATAATTATGAACAATGTAAATTTGGAAAACTGGCTTCTACCAAACTCATTTAACAGAATTGAACTAAACCAAATTAATTGCAATAGGTACTTCTTATCTCAATGATTATCTTATCAGAAATAATACATTTTTCTTATTGAATAAGATATACACTGGAAGTTTTCTCCTTCTTCTTCTTCTTCTTCTTCTTCTTCTTCTTCTTCTTCTTCTTCTTCTTCTTCTTTTTCTTCTTCTCCTTCTTCTCCCCCTCCTCCTCCTCCTTCTTCTTCATCTTCTTCTTCCTCCTCTTCTTCACTGCCAAGTAATTTTTCATTGTGTAAATGACCCATAGTTACTTTATTCCCTCATCTACTGATGGACACTTGGGCTGTCTCCATATCTTTATGATTGTAAATAATGCTGCAAGGAACATAGGGGTGCTTATGTTTTTTCAAATTAGTGTTTTGTATTTCTTCAGATACATTCCCAGAAGTATGCTCACTAGATCAAAATGTAGATCCTTTATAAATTTTTGAGGTATCTCCATACTGCTCCCCACAGTGGTTTCACTAGTCTGCATTGCCACCAACAGTGCAAAAGACTTCCCTTTTCTCCACACATTCACCAGCACTTGTTGTTTTTTGATTTATTGGTGATTAGTATTCAATAAATCAGATAGATGTGAGGTGATATATCTTACAGTTTTAATTTATATTTCTCTGATGATTAGTGACATTGAGCATCTTTTCGTATGTCTTTTGGCCATATGTATGTCTTCTTTGGACAGGTGTCTATTTAGATCCTTTGCCCATTTTTTAATTAGATTTTTTTGAACTTTTGTAAATTCTTTAAAAATACTGGATATTAACTCCTTATCAGATTTATCGGTGAATATATTTGCCCATTCCATGGCTTATCTTTTTATTTTGTTGATGATCTTTGCTGTGCAAAAGCTTTTTAGTTTGATTTGCAACAGTATGGATGGACCCGGAGAACACTATACTAAGTGAAATAAGCCAGTCAGGGAAAAATGAATACCATATGATTTCACTTTTATGTGGAATCTAATGAGCAAACTGCCTAACAAACAAAATAGAGACAGACTCATAAAGAGCAGGATGACAGCCATTGGGGAGGTGTTGGGAACTGCCCTCTCTGGTTTCAGAAATGGAAACCCCCATGGCTAAAACTGAGTAAAAAGACATTGGGACCATAAAGCACAATAGAGACAAAACTTATCCACCCATCAGGGGTTCAGCCTTTGCCCCCTTTACTTCACCCTGCTTGACACCTGGAGGATGGCTGGAGAGCCAATGATGGGCAAGATTCCTCAAGGAGGAACAACCTAAGACAGACATAGTCTTGAAGGGGCCATAGGGAAAAACTTAGGGGATTATGGAGGAGGGATAAAAGACCCTCACCTCTTGGCTTTGTCATAGCCCGAGTCTTCATTCTGTCTGTAAAAATCTCCTAATCTCTTGGCTTCCTTGCTTCTCCCACTTGATTCAATGCCAAAGAAGGGTGCCACCTTGTGGTAGAATGGGAAGTTCCTAGCAGGGGTTGATCAGGCCTACGAAAGAATGCATAAAATTCTGTGAAGCCTGCTTTGCTGAGAATACCTTCAATTTAAATATTAAGAGTACAAGCATAAAATGAGTTGGTTTGCCAAAGTTTTAAGGTCCTTTGGCATTATTCTATCTCATCCTGACCCAAAATAAAGCCTTACAGTTCTTTGAATGTTATCTATTTCTTGATCACTACTGCCTGACAATGATTGATGAGCTTTACTTAGACACCCTGTATTTCTATGCAAACTAAACTCAATAAAAGCCATTGAGAAAGAGGCTCAAGGCTGTTCTCCTCTGAGATATTGATCACCTTTCTTTCCTAAGCAGATCATGTCTTGGTAGATTTATTCTCATCTGCAGTGACCAGGTGAACTTTGCTGGATGGACTTCCCCCAAAGGGAAGAAGGTTTGGAGTGGAGGGATTGAGCAAATATGAAAAGGGACTCATGAACATGGACAACAGTGTGCTTATTTCAGGAAGGTAGTATAAGTGGGTTAAATAGTTATGGAAAAATACAATAAAAATTTTAAAAAGACATATAGAGTTAGGTCTTATTAGTTGCAGTCAAACAAAGCCCAACAGATATGCCTTTTCACTACAAAGAGCTGTAAAAACCAGCAGACTGGGAAATCAAAAAAGAGGTATACTTAAAAGCTGTATGTTGGTTTGAGCAAACTTGTAATGAGTATCTGGTATCTGTATGATTATTAATACCTTTGCTTAGTAATTATCTTAACATTCTTCAATGATCCTTATTAGATTCAGTATTATATCTAGACTCTGTCCAAAGATTTGCAAGACCTAAAGCATTTGACTTCCACTCTTGTACACAGCATTCATTTTTTGTTAACACCCCTTACATATTAACTTTTGACTCTACTGAAATAGTTGAAAGTCCAAAATGGTGTTCATGTTCTTTAATATAGGCTAGATAAGAAACTAAAGAACAGGATGTCTGTCTTTTTAAACTTTGAGTTGTCAGCAGCAACACAATTTCTGAAATAATTTCAGATACATGATAGGGAAAATAATAATCGACCTAAGTCAATGAATGAGCAAGTGCTAATAGAAGATTAACAAATTTTCCAAAACAAATTAACGCATTTTTACTTTTTTGGTTTAAAAACTTGTTCAACATTCACTGACAAAACTAAAAATCCATGTATTCAAGGAATTTTTCTCAACTGCAACTCTATAAATCAGGTCAGGAGAATTAAACTTGATATGAGCTAACATCTGTGTGCTATCACATTCTAAATATGTTATGAAAATGTTTGCTGTAACTCACAACAGCTCTACGAGAGGCATTATTATGGCGATGATGTTTTTTTGGTCATCACTCTGAGACTCTCTGAGGGCTCCTCCACTGGAACTTTTGTAAACACACATTGGCCATTTGTCAGAATTCACTCAAATTTACAATGTTTGTAGCTGAAAATATTTGCTCATCATGGAGCCCCGTTGGCAACATACAGAAATTGTTAATATTTGTAGTCTTAGGATCCTAAGAATGAATAAAAAGTAGAATTTGCTTTATAATGGAAAAACATTAAAGTCTAGCAACTAACGCATAAATTTCATGTGAAATGGAAATGACAAACAAGGACTGGAACTCAGCCAATATCTGTTTGCTCTTTGCTTTTGAAAAGGAGAAGCAGACAGGAATCTGCTTCCAGATTAACCTGTACATGTTTCTTTGTACTTACACAGGTGAGACTCTGGCACAAAGAAGTCTTCAAAGCACAGGAACTAAAAATTAGATGCAATAAAAGAGAAATAAAGTCCAAACTTTCACCTATACCGACCTTTAAAAAGTGCCACATGTATGATTTTTCTCCAGAGGAAATAACATTAAATTTTGGGGGTGTGCTTCCTTAAAGTAAATATTTAATGTCTTTGAAAGAGTTCAAGGTCTCTTGCATAGGATTTAATTTAATAAATAACCAGAATAAATCATAGCTAATCAGTCCATAATAAAGAATGTAGGTAGTATTGAAACTGGAGAGAATATTTTCAGAAAGTTTTACATTTGCAGAAAAGTTGTGAAAATGGTACTTTCAATATCCTACTCCCAGTCTCTCTGCTGTTAAGGTCTTACATTGGTATGATACATTTGCCATGGCTAATCAACAATACTGAGACATTATCATTAACTAAAGCCCATACTTTTTTCAGATTGTAGTAGTGTTTCCTAATGTCTTTTTTCTGTTCCAGACTCCAGCAGGACACAACTTTACACACACTGATCATGTTTCTGTGGACTCCTGGGGACTGTGAGTTTCTCAGACTATTCTTGATTTTGATGACTTGTCAGATTTTAGCAGTATGGCTCAGGTATTTTTCATATGTCCTTCATTCTGGATTTGTGTGATAGTTTTCTCAAATGGGGATAATGAATTTGTAGAGGGAGACCACAGAGAGGACTGCCATTCCTCATATTCATCAAGGATACATGGGTCAACATGACCTATCACTGTTGATGTTTACCATGCTGGCTTGGCTGAGGTAGTGGTTGGGGTTACTCCATCTAAAACTACTCCTTTCTACATTTCCATGCTATCATTTTTGAAAGGAAATCAATTTGCAAAGCCCACACAAAAGGGGTGGGGGTTTCTCTTTTCCTTTTTGAGGAGGAGGTAGCTACATAAATAATATGAAATTATGCATGGAAGAGATGTTTATTCTCTATTTACTTATCTATTCCACAATTTATTTAATGAGGATATATTTATTTATATTAATTTTATATCTTGGGTTTTCAGTTAATAGGGCATTTTTGTGCTTAAATTGGTCCAGTTTTTTTGGTCAAAAGGAACTCTTTTCAGTATGATCCTTTGTATGTGTGTGCATGGTATGTGTGATATATGTGTATACTGAGTGATAGGTAAGTGTGTGTGTGTTTACATGGTGTGTATATGTGTGGAATATGTGCTCTCTGTGTTGTGCATAGATTATCTGTATACATATGTGTGTGCTTGCATATATGCATGTGTATATATGTGCTGTGTGTGGTATGTGTGGTATATAAGCATGCTGCTTGTGTGTGTATGTAACTATGTATGTGAGCATATTTTTCCATTCTGGCACTACATGATGCTCCCGCCTTATCCTGGGTCTTCCAAACTCTGGCTACAGTCAGCATTTCCTTTACTGAATCCTGGTTCCTTTCATGAAGAAACAGTATCAGAAACCCAGGTCTGAGTCCTGGGTACAAATCTATTTATATATTCTGATTAAAGGTATTGGTATTATTAGGCTAAAAAAGTTACACCACCAGTTTTCCTTAAAAAAATCAAGAAACCACATATGGCATCAACTTTTTGTTTCATAACATCACAAGGATTGCTCATGGTGTTGTTAAGTAATATAGGTAGGAAGGAAAGGAGGCCTTAGTGGAGAGCACAGTTTTATTCTTCATGGCTCTTCTTCGAAAAAAATTAAAAAGTTCATGGATCTTTATAGAAAAAGTTAATATATACCTCTAAAATTATTTTAGGTGCACCCTAAGAATATGGCCTAGGATACAAATCAATTCATAGATTGTTATATTTTGGAGGATATATGACTGCAGAGGGTTATATTACAGGGATATGAGGTGCTTGTGCAGTCAATGAATTGTGATTACAGAGGCTAGACATATCTAGTGGTGATAAAATTAAATAATAGAGCAGATATTGACAAATGATTAGCAAATCTCTAGGGGTTGGGTCAGCATTCAAGCACTTCAAACTATTTTGTAGTTACAAACTGAAATAAAGAACATACAGACTAAAGATAGGGATGTCCACATGGATAAACCTCAACAAAGTCTGGGTGTCTTATGAAGAGCCTTAAGGCACAGGCCTGTGTTTCTTACAGTGTCATCTGGGAACTGTGGTTTACTCCTGAGACCCCTTCAGATACATAATATCAAAACTAGCTTCACAACAATGAAATGAATGAAATGAATGAAATGAATGAAATGAATATTTTCACCCAAAACCAATGTTATTTGCCTTTTTACTTATTACTATGGAGTTCTCTGTTAGGCTCCCACCCTATGATGACAGTCACTCTGCTATTTAATGGTATGTGTCCTTGTATATGTTTGTGCTTTAATAATTCCTCAACTTTAGGTTTAATGCTATCATGCCAATCAATATAACCAACAAAAGCTTCTGGGGGACCTCAATAAGTTTAAGAAAACTACTGGCTGAGAGTAATCACTCCACTAATTCAAGTTTAGATGTAAGAATGGAAAATGAGTGCAGTACAGAGAGATCTGAGACACAGATATTTCAAATACTGGAAAATAGTTAAAAACCATATGAGATGATTTTTTAGAGGATATTCTAAGATGAGGACAGAGAAAAAGAGGGAGAGGGTGAGGAAGAGAGAGAGAAGAGAGAATTTACTAATTGCTAACTTGTGAAACGACTTAGCAGCTATTACCACAGACACAATAATCATCAAAATAATAGTAGATAATATTTAATCATTATGACAATAAATCCAATAACTTAGATAGAATGGACAAATTCCTTAAAATATATAACTTACCCAAAAGGGCATACATGAAATAAAAATTCAAAATAGCCAAATATCTATGAAAGTAGTTAATTTTGTCAATGGAATCTCCAAACAAAGACAATTCCAGGTTCATATGGTTTTGCAAGTGAATTACTGCAAACCTTTAAGGAGGAAATAATGCCAAACACACAAAAGCTCTTTCAGAAGATGGAGGAGGAATGAACATTTTCCAATGTGTTTGGCAAGTCAATATTCCTATGCCAAATTTCACAAAAACATAGGAAAAGTTCTAGGCTAATATTGACACAAAAATACTTAAAATTATTAGCAAATCCAGTGCAACAATACACAAGACAGGAAGTACTATAAGTTCCAGTTACTTCCCTATGCAGATAATCACCTGACTACATACAACACCCACCAATATCACTATAACTAACCCTGTAGTCCAGACAGCTTTGGCCACAGTTGTAAATCTGTGTAAGTTGAAATCAAGGAAGTCTACTCTTGATCTCCTCCTGTTCTGAGTCAGCACTTATTTTATTCATACAAATGAAATTTTAAAATATTTTATTTACTTATTTTTGACAGAGGGGAAGAGAGGAAGAAAGAGAGGGAGAGAAACACGAATATATGTTTGTCTCTCAAGCCCCCTGCCTCTGGGGACGTGGCCCACAACCCAGGCTTGTACCCTGACTGGGAATCAAACCAGCAACCCCTTGGTTTGCAGGCCTGCACTCAGTTTGCTGAGCAGCACCAGCCAGGGAAGAAATACATTTCTTTTAAAGCACATTTGAAGTGAAATAAGCCAGTCAGAGAAAGACAAATACCATATGATCCCACTTATAGCGGAAGCTAATGAAAAAAATAAACTGACAAACAAAATAGAAACAGAGGCATAGATATATGGAACAGACTGAAAGATGTCAGAGGGATAGTGGTGTTGAATTAAAGAAGGGGAAAGGATTAGCTAAAAACATATGTGTATAACCTATGGATACAGACAATAATGTTGTGATGGCCAGAGGGAAAGGGGGCCTGGAGGCTGTATGGAGGTGGACCATAAAAGGGCAAAATGGGCATATCTATAATAGTGTCAGTAATAAAAATAAAGAAAAGAATTATGAATAGAAAAATAAATAAAAATAGAAAGCACATTTGAATGTCAGATATATCTGCAGTACACAAGGAGATAATTAAGAATGTATCATTATTTTGATTGAAAACATTTTCCTCTTTACATGTAAGACTTGGAATAAAATGAGATACACTTTCTCAGTTATATGTCTTTGGAAATATGATTAAAGATTTATAAATTGATAGACATAGCTTTGATTTTTAAATGTATAGCAATGCAAGTTTAAAATGAGTACTATGTTGTCCATTAGATCTTTTTAAAATTATTTTTAATTATAATTGTTGTTCAAGTACAGTTTTCTGTCTTTAACTCCCACCCCAGTCCACCCCCCAAGTGCTCCCCACCTCCCTCCCATTTCCATCCTCCTTAGTTTTTGTCCATGTGTCCTTTATACTTGTTCCTGTAATCCCTTTCCTTTTTCCCCTGTAATTCCCTCCCCTCTCTCCTCTGGTTACTCTCAGCCTGTTTTCTATTTCAATGTCTTTGGTTATATTTTGCTTGCTTGTTTGTTTTGTTGCTTAGGTTCCTGTTAAAGGTGAGATCATATGGTATTTGTCTTTTACCACCTGGCTTATTTCAGTCAGCATAATGCTTTCCAGTTCCATCCTTGCTGTTGCAAAGGGTAGGAGCTCCTCTCTTTCTGCTGCATAGAATTCCATTGTGTAAATGTACCATAGTTTTTTAATCCATTCATTTACTGATGGGTACCTAGGTTGCTTCCAGCACTGGGCTATTCTAAATTGTGCTGCTATGAACATTGGGGTGCATACGTTCTTTTTCATTGGTGTTTCAGGGTTCTTAGGATAAAATCCTAGCAGTGGAATTCCCGGGTCAAAAGGCAGTTCCATTTTTAGTTTTCTGTGAAAATTCCATGCTGTTTTTCGTAGTTGTTGTACCAGTCTGTAATCCCACCAGCAATGAACTAGGGTCCCCTTTTCTCCACAACCTCTCCAACACTTGTTGTTTGTTGCTTTGTTTATGATGGCCATACTGACATAAACAAAAGCAAAGACAAAAATCACATGATCATATCAGTAGATGCAGAGAAAGCATTTGACAAGGTACAGCACCCATTTATGATAAAAACACTCAGCAAAGTGGGAATAGAGGGAGCATTCCTCAACATAATAAAGGCCATATATGAGAGACCTACAGCCAACATCATACTCAATGGACAAAAACTAAAATATTTTCCACTAAGATCAGGAGCAAGATTGTCCACTTTCACCACTTCTATTCAATGTAGTATTGGAGGTTTTAGTCCATTAGGTCTTGAAGTGACTTCCCTGTCTCATGAGATGGGCACCGGGTGGGGTGTAGCATTTGGCTCAGAGTTGAACACTGTCTTATGATGAGGTGATGGAGAGTGACTGGAACCTTGATTTAAGCTTTTTTTTAAAATTTAATCCATACTTGAGGATATATGTTTATTGATTTTAGAGAGAAAGGAAGGGAAATGGCTGGAGGGAGAAACATCTATTGCTTGCCTTGTGTACAAGCCCTGAACAGGGATCAAACCCACAACATATGTATGTGCTCTGATGGGGATCAAACCCACAACATTTTGGTGAACAGGACCATGCTCCAATCAACTGAGCCACTTGACCAGGGTTAAGCTTTCTTTCTCTCAGAATTTCAACATTGCTGCACTTTTTTCTAATCTGAAAGTTGCAATGAAATTGAGACCAACTTGCAACTGTTACATTCTCTTTTGTATGTGTCTTGTTCATTTACCTAGATGCTTATCAATTGCTTTCTTTCCCTTAAAGTATATTAACTTTGCCAATGAGTGAAGGAAAATCAATCATTCCATAGCATTTATATTTAACCAGGTGTATCACTTTGATTTCAAAGATTCCATGTTCCCATTGTTTTATATTGTGAGTATGGAGAATTATTGTTCTTTTATTGAGTAACTACTATATGCTTAGAAATTTCTTGCCATCATATGTGTTATGAAGAAAAGGATAATTAGAGTGAGGTATGAATGCTACTTTAGAGGGAAAATAAAAAGTTATGAGGAGGTGATGCTGTGTAGGGGTAAAGGGTAAACAACTGGAAGAAGTATATTTTCAGTGGGATGGGAAAGATCCATGGACTATGGGTGGAGAGAAAATTGGAGGGTTTTAGCACAGCAGGTAGGCCAGTGTGGCTGGTCACAAGGACCTGGGGGAACTGAGGGATAATGTGATGTCCAAAAGGTTGTCTGGCATCATTGTTTAGGATGGGCTGCCAAACAATGGCCCACAGGCCCAGCTGGGTTAGCATCCAGCATCTGATTCTGTGTGTCTGTGAATTAAACAGTTTTTAAAATAATATTTCATGGTTAGGGGAAAACTAAACTAAAACTAAAAACTATATGTGGAAATTATATGCATTCAAATTTCAGTGTCATCAATAAGATTATTAGAGCATAGCTACGCACTCACATTTCACCTGTAGCTGCTTTTGCATTAGGTGGCCAAGCCATCATGGGTTGCAATGCCCGCACTATTCATCACTTGGTTCTTTAGAGAAGATGGTCTTCTAACCATGCCTTATGGAACTCGGGGTCAGTAGGGAGACAGGATTTAATGGTACGTTTATTGGGAAGATTCTAGAGGCTGCTAAACACTTTGGTCCAACATTCATTGGGAAGATTCTAAAGGCTGCTAAACACTTGGGGTCCAACAAAGGGTCCAACACTTTGCTAATGTGCAGTAGATTGCTGGTGGGCAGGTAGGGCAGCCAGAAAAGGAGATTAAGGGTCTGTTGTGTGTGGCATGAACACATGTGGGAGGCCATGCTTGACAGGCAGCTATGGTGGGGGATCCGAACCCAGAGTCTCTAGATGGGTCCAAGGTGGGAGGAGGAGAGACTGTGTAGGATCACGGGTAAGCTTAATTGGGTGGGAGCAACCAGGTGAACAGTACAACAGTTTATTAGGAGGAAGAGAGCTCTGGACTGGGCTTTGGATTGGATTCCATAGTGAGGAGGACACAGGAGGTGTGATTTGAAATTTGTGTATCAGGCTCCAAGGTGGAAATAGTCAAAAGGCAGTTGTATTTTATGTTTCATTTATTGGCAATGGTTTCGGCTTGAGACATGAGTCTTTCTGTTAGCAGGTAAACAGAGTTAAATCAATGGAATAAAGGAGCTTGTTCCAGAAGAGAAGAAAGGAGGATGAGGGTGGCTCTTAAAATAAGTCCCCCAAAAGCCAGCCACTCAACTGGCCTGTTTATCCAGTTAATTTATTCCTTTAATTATTTAAATTCAGATTACCAATATTTCTTTACCTCACATTCATCACTGCATTTTAAGAAGTGTGTGCTCTCCTTTTGTAGCTCTACCCAGAGAGGAAAGGTCACAGAGGTTGGCAAAATCGGCCCAACCTTATATCTGGGAAGTGACAGATAAGAGCCTCCCCTTGGGTAGAGCGGTACCCTTGGGGCAGACATTTCAGCCTAGATAAAAGGAGCAGCAAAGTTTAAATAAAAGATTGTAAATAAAGTGGAGTTTGCTAATTCAGACCTGTGGACCTGAGAGCATGTGCAGGAAGTGAAGGCTGGGGGTGGAGTCAGATTGCAGAGGGAGACACTTGGGTGGTGGGTGACACAGATGTGGATGTTTGGGGACCTAAGGCTGCTGACTGGGCCTAGATGTGGATGCCAACATTCTGTTCTGGTTAGTCAGGCATGAGGCTGTGATGCATTCATGACACAGCTTCATGAGTGGGTTCATTCAAAGGGTTCCTTTGCATTTGTCTCTGAAACATTTGCATTTGTCTCTGAAACATTTGCATTTGTCTTTGCACTGTTCTCTTCTTTGGATGACACCAATGTGGCCATGTGGAAGTAATAAAGCTGTTAAAAACACAGAAAATAGGTAGCATTCTCCATGTCTCTCACAGGATTAGATAGAGTTGGCCATAGTGCTAGGTCCATTTTTTGCCTGTTTAATCTTTTCTCAATTTGAAAAATAATTCTATGTTGGCAAGGACACCATGCAGCTTCTTTTGTGTTTACTATTCATTTCTGAGATGGGATGTGGCAGTGAGCCAGGGCAATCAGCAAGTTTCATTTTTAAATCTGGAGTAAAATAATTTCTACACAAATCTCTCACAGTTGTTGGCATTTCCTTATTCAGAAGACAAGCCATGTGTGAGTCCATGTCCCTGACTCTCCTTTGTTGGTACCTGCTCTGCTCAGCTGACTGCATACTTGCTCCTTCCCTGGCCATTTACCCCAGCTTCCCAGGAGTTTTCTCCAGGTTTGGAGGACTGAGGGGCTTAGAAAGTAGAGAGGCTTGTCTGTCATTTCCTTCTGTGCCTTTGCTGTTTTCAGATGGGACTTAGTTGTCTTCAGACGCCCTGTGACCTACTCCTCTCTCAGACTGACTAATTTTGAATGAACTCTGCCCCTGCAGTGAGGTCCTGGGTCACCATCAGCGGAAACTGCCCTGACAGTGCCCCATGAATCCATGTCTACAGCACCTGATATTTTCCCATTTTCCTCATCTGATCTCAAGTTTACAAAGTGTGAATGACCATAGTTATAATTTTTTATTTGGTCACAAGAATCTTTTCTCATTCTTCTGTTTTGGTTACTATTATTACATTTGGTGGAATATAGCAGTGTGTACATGAAAAAATGCCCTCATTTGCCATTTGGTGCAGGGATGCTGAGAGTAGAGAGGCAGTACAGGTAATATGGCCAAGGAAAAGGACTCATGAGAAACTTGGTTGAACTTGGTCACAGCTGCAACTCCTATTAAGTGTGCAGTCTCATAATCCAAATTCTATCAATTTCCTTTGCCCAGTATGACAGAGATAGAATATTTACATCGTGATATGTTGTTGAGATGGAATAAGGATTTATAAAACACTTAAAACAGCACCTGACATACAAAAAGCACCAGGTCATTGCTAAGTATTCTATTATTATTAAGGCTAATAATTACTATAGTTTAAAATTAATTCTGTACTGCTACCTCTTGTCTTTAGTTCTCTTTTTAGTTATTTTTTCCAGTTGGTCTAAATGAATTAAAGTCTCCTCTTATCCCATACTGTTTGCTAAAGTATGTTTCATATTGTTGGCAACTCACAAATATCTGTCATATTAAAATGAATTGAGGGTCTATGACAGTGTAAGTTTATTGAAAATCTGATTATGCATCTTTTAAAACATCCAGTTCTTAATCTGCATAAGTGCATCATTGGTCTTTATGCCTTTTGAAACAAAAGACACAGAAAGATATATCCAGGCACAATGAGACTTAAGTTCAGTAACCCTTTCTTTACCTCTGAACGTTGAGTAGGTATGAAATATCCATTACAGGTGTAAACATTAGAGCCTAATCACAATTTGTTACTAATATTATTTATAAAAGAAAAATATTTTTATTTTCTTATTCATAGAAGTGTTTTTACAGGGATTTGCCATTTAGGAAATGATCAGATGAAGTGAGAATGAGTTATTTTACTTTTTGTATTCTAAAAGAATTAATTTTCACCCAATTTCAGACTGGCTGTTTTCTCTCAGAAATCAAATAACTTCCAGTGAACAGATATCCCATCCACCCATCCTCAGTAACAGAATATTTCAAGGTCAAGGTCACATTTTTCTTAAAAGATAAGGCTCTGGATTTGAAATCTCAACAATCGTATAAAAATCAGTTTTTAAATCATGAATGCTGCTTATCTATGAGTCATGACTATTTCTTCCTGAGGTAGAATTTATTAAAGGCACACAAATGGCTCTGATTTTACTTACCATGTAGACTTTAGCACAGTTTGATTTATGCATGAATAATATATGACCTACAGGTACTATTCCAAAGTCTGTATGAGAAAAATAATTACATATTATGTATTTTTTGCTTGTAGTAAGGCATTTATATGTTGTTATGGGTTGAATTTCATCCCCCAAATGTTCCTAAGTTGAAGTACTTGCCCTTGGTCCCTCAGAATGTGCTCTTTTGGGAAGTAGAATCATTATAGATGCAGTTAGTTAAAATAAGGTCACCTTGGAGTGGGGTGGCCCCACTATGTCTGGTGTCCTTATCAGAAAGAAAACATAAACACAGACATGCACCTAAGAAGGATACTATGAAAAGACTGGAGTCACAATGCCATACACTAAAGTGCTACTGAAAGCAAGGGCAAAGGACTAGGCAGATCCATCCTGGTTCCTTCAGAGGGAGGAAGATCTGCCAGCACCTCCATCTTGAACTTGAAGCCCCCAGAACTGTCAGACAGTCCATGTCTATTGCTGAACCCACTTAGTTTGTGGCCCTTGTTATTCCTTCCTTAGGAAATCAATGCACATGTTACATATAACTGTACAGTTAACTCTAGGGTTCCTTAAGTGCTTTACATGTCAGCACATACACAAAAATCCCTGCTTAGTGTTAGGTTAACAGGACTCCAAATGGTGGGCCAGTGTCTAGGTCCCATTGACCAGCCTGTCAGCCAGCCCTAAAGCCAAGGCTTTACCCTCATCCCTTCTGCTCCATTCACTTTGCCCTGCATTGTGTTCCTTTTAGTGTTTGCTAGATTGCTTTTTAATTTGGGAAATATAACATGAGAATAGTTTTTAAAGAGTTTATTTATTTTTAGAGAGAGGGGAAGGGAGAGAAACATCAGTGTGTGGTTCCCTGTCACATGCTCCTTACTGAAGACCTGGCCTGCAACCCAGGCATGAGGCCTGACTGGGAATCAAACTGGCAACCCTTGGCTTTGTAGGCTGATACTCAGGTCACTGAGCTACACCAACCAGGGTAACATGAGATTATTTTTAAAGAATAAAAGGAACAACTTTCACATTGTGTTTAATATTTAAAAGCCCTCAGTGCTGACATTCTGAAAATTTGAGGCCATATTAAGGAAAAGATATATCTGCCACAAATCTATGTAACCTAATTATTTCCTTTATTTTTCTCTTCATAGAAAATGTAAGTGTATAAATATGTATATCAAGTTCTGTCCAGAAAAATTCCAGCTATTGTTAAATACAAGGAGAACAGGTTATGCAGCATCAGTGTAACCTGGCAGTCAAGGAAAGTGGACTGAAATGCATATGCATGAGTGATGGAAGCTTCACTGTCAGTAGGGGTGGTAGATGTGGTTGAGTGAGTGTGTGTACATAATTACTGAGCAAGTTGAGCAATGAATATGCATCTAATTGTGTGTTAAGTTTGAAAATTCGTCCACAGAAAGTATTTGAATAATTCAGAAGGCCACAATATGGGCTACTGGTGATTGTCAGCTTTATCACAACAATGTGCCCACTCATGCATCATCACATCTTGTACAGGGTTTTTTTGGCAAAACATCAAATCACCAAGGTGACTCAGCCCCCTTACATTCCAGATTTGGTACACTATGACTTCTGGCTTTTTTCCAAGCTAAAGACAGCTTTGAAATGGAAAATATTTCAGACCATCAGTGAGATTCAGGAAAATATGATGGGGCAGCTGATGTCAATTGGGAGACTGTGTGAGGTCCCGAGGTCCCAATGTCCTTACTTTGAAGGGTACTGAGGCATCATTGTCCTATATGTTCAATATTTCTTGTATCCTGTGTCTTCTTCACTAAATGTCTATATTATTTTATTTTTCATATTACTTGGCTGGATACCATCAGGATAAACTATACATATAGTTTGCTGTATACAATACACACACACACATACACACACACACACACCAAGCTGGTATGCATGTGTAAATATATATACCACTTCTTATTTTGTACAGTTATAATAAAGTCTGAACAGGTATTAGCTTTAATTAAAAGCCTATCTCCCTGTTATAAGAATAGATGTTGAGTATCACTTGCTTACTTGAAGCAGGGCATTCATATCTAAAAGCTTTGTTTCCATTCGAGTCTCTATCCACTACAGTTCAATGTCATTCACTTTGGATCACAGTTACAGACATCTGCTGTCCTGTCATTCCACATTGTTTAATGCTCATGAGATAAAGCAGAAATATCAGAACTAAAGTAAAAAATTCTTCCTTTGCAGTGGGATTGTAACCAAACAAAATGGAGGTTCAACTGCCTGTTGCAACAAAAGTCAAACTTGTGAGGCAGGTGCTGTTGCAAAAGGTAAGAGATTTTATTCAGGTGCCACATGATCTGAGAGAATGGTGGACTGTTGTCTCATAGACTATTTCATATTCCCCCTCAAGCTCTTGATCTTATAGGGACAGTGATAGGAGGGCTTTTTTTTTCTATCCAATAATCTCACTAGCTTGTTGCACTCTCATGGCGCTATCCATTCATCTTTCTGGCTTTTTGAGTGCTCAGTTTCTGAACCTCTCCCTACTGCCATCTTGGCCAATGTGGGGGATTTCCAGGTACTCCAACTGACAGTCTAGGGTAGAAACTCCCCCCTTTTAAACTCTAGAACCTGTACTCTTACAAGGTAAATGGATGAAGGTCTCATCTTCTGTAGTTTTTTTTTTTCCCCTCCTATCAAAGGCCTATCAAAGGTCTTACCTATCCCCAGGCTCAAAGATTCTTACTATCTACTAAAGTGAGCAGTGGTGGTCAGGAATGGAGGGAAACCTTTACATAAGGGAGAGGGATTGCTCTCTTCAGAGAGTGGCATATGTGCTATCTAAAGGGTGGGACTCTTGCACAAGTGAAGCCAATAGACTGCTTTATGTTTCAAGAGACAGTGTTGCAGATGGGCTTCTGAAGTGAGACCTATTGTGCACACTAACAATCAAATGTTTAGTAAGGGGTATGTCTACTAGTGCAAGGAAATTCTAGTGAAATCAGAAACTGGAGAGACTAAAGGATCTCCAAAATCTAAACTTGAGCAAGGCTTTAGGTGGCAAATCCCCACTGACTGTCTACTGTAAGAGCATCAACCATCCTTGAGATCTTATTCAAAGTCTAGGAAATATTTCACAGGAGAAATAGAGAACAGATATATAATGTAAACTTTAAATAACTGACATAACTATGTCAGGTTTGGTGAGGGGAAATTGCCTTGCTTATGACTAAACTGCACTACTGCTGTAGAAAAAGAAGAGAGGAATCCACTATCCACTAAAAGAGAGGATATAACTATTCACTAAGATGATTCCTTTTCAATACTGTGCTCTTTCCTTTCACCTAATTCCAGCTGTTTAAGTACAGGAACAAGCAGTTGTCAATACAGTGGGTGGGTGTGCTATAAACATTTTGCAGATAAATAGCTACAATATCACAAACATGCTCTGGAATTTGATAAGAGGAGAAACTGCTGAGATGCTTTATTGGGGTTGTGAGGGTGACTGATTGTTGTCTTGAACTTAGAAAAGTCAGGTAATCAAAAAATGCATGGGGGTGCATGTAGTGCCATGTGTGATGATTGTGAAAAGCAGCAGGGCTTCATAATGGGCCTGAAGAAATAGATCAATGTTGTTTTCATTTGGATCTCATCTAGACTAATAGTGATTATAAGGCATCATTCCAAAACTCAATAGATGGTTTCAGAGCTTATAAACATTAATGTGTGCCACATATTTCATGGACACAATTGTATTATGTAGATATTTCCTGATCCATTATATAAATAACATAACACGTGCATGTTGAGCATTGTTATCGAGAGCAATTTAACTACAGAGTATATGTAGCTACAGAGTATATTTAGTTATGGAGTAAAAGCTGGTATGTTAATAAAACCCAGAAAAACTTAAGAAAGTGCAATTTAATCCATAATCTTCCTCCATCTTCTATGCCATTTTGGCAAGAGTTGCTAAATGAAATAGAAATAACTAACTTGAGTTTTTATTTAAGCTTCCCCTATTTGGTAAACATTCTGAGAGGCTCTAAAATAGCTAAAATTTTTGACAGCGCAATAATAACAATTTCCTTTGAGGCATTTATGGGTTAATCAATTAATTGAGCTCATTCTTGGGAAAGAATACTCTCACTGGACTTGATAAAGTTTATATAAAATATTTAAATAATTTGCTCTTCATTTTTATGTTTCTTGATGTTAACACCTTAGGTTCTGTTTTGTCTATGAAATGCATAATTATCAGTTGAAGGCAGCTGGATGTAAAATAAAACAGCTATTACTGAATCATTTACATTTCAAAAATGTGTGAAGCAAGAAATAAGAGTTCTTTAACACCTGAATTATTCTTTTTTTTTGTTGTTCCATTTGGTTTTCCTTTTTAATTGATGGTCTCTTCCTTATCTCTTCTTTCTTCCCCATTTCCTAGTTCACCATGTTTATTTTGTGGTAAGTATTATGCAAATACTGAGAATTAAGTTGGGTCCTTCTGCAGCTGGTTCAGTCCTGACATTCTGAATGTGTTCACTGGAACACATGGAAATGAAAAAATGGTAAGAATTCTGAAGCAGAGATTTCCCTAAGAAGAGTGTAATATTGGAGCATTTCCCATCCATGTACAAGCATTGCTGTACTCTCCTCTGACTCCCCTCACATTGATTTTTGGATGTAGTTCAATAGTCTAGCATTTAATTCTTACCAACTTCCAAAGCACAATTTGTGCACAGCCTGTGTGCAATGTTTACTTCTAAGCTGTTTAAATGTGGTCTCATTTTGAAGACTTTTTATTTTGAAAATAATAATACCAAATCACTTTCAAAATTGAACCTAGGTATTTCGAAACAATGCCACAAAATATTGTTAAAGTTGTCATTCTGGTAGCATATCCATAGCTTTAGAGATGTTTTTCTAGGTTTGATCTTGGTATATTTTGACACATACTTTCACAACAGGGTCTTTTCTTCACAGTATAATTCCTAGTGAAAGAAACAAAGACACTGAAGGGGTTCAGAACAGGCATCCCAAGAACTGCCAGTTTGGCAGGTGGATTTTTTTTAGCTAAAGATAATCAAGACCCTGTGGGCTCATAAGAAACTTTTACCTCTCGCTTAAAGAATTTTAAGTGGGACCTTGTCGATAATAAGTTGTCACAACAAATAACTTTTTATGACCTTTTCACAGGTCAGGGAAAACACCTAATTACTCAACCTCAGCTCTCCTTATCATCCAGCTCTCTTATCACCTTCCTCCCCTCTGAATCTCCAGGCTACTTATCTAATCCTTAGCACAGAAAGTCATACAACCCTCAATTCCCTTTCTGTCTCAGAACCTCTCATGTATGAAGGTTCACCGATGTACCTATGCAATTAAAGTTGGTCATTTTCTCTTGTTCATATAGTTCATGTGTATTTAATTACGAGTCCGGAGGAAGAACCTAGAAAGGTGAAGGAAAGTTTTCTTTCCTCCCATAACACTTAAGTTTTTCACGTGATCTTTTCAATGTACAAAATCCATATTTCATTTTACTTTATAGCAATATTGTAAAGTTAGAAATATAGAGATCTACCTGAAAATAAATGAATCTTTTATGTTTTATGATATTTACTAAAAGTGGAAATGGATTATTTTCCTTTCATATATGTGAACATATATTTTTTTTGGGGGGGAATACATTGATGTTTTCTTTTCTTTTATTTTTTACAACACATTTTGTATTACAAATTTAGTTATTCCAAACAGTTTTTTGTACAGATTTCTGTCTTTTACTCCCACCCGCCAAACCAGCCCTCCTTCTCCCTTCCATTTCCACCCCATCTAGTTTTGTCCATGTGTCTTTCATACTTGTTCCAATAAACCCTTCCACTTTTCCCCTGTAATTCCCTCCCCTGTACCTTCTGGGCACTGTCATCCTGTTCTGTATTTCAGTGTCTTTGGTTATATTTTGCTTGTTTGTTTTGTTGTTTAGGTTCCTGTTAAAGGTGAGATCATGTGGTATTTATCTTTCACTACCTGGCTTATTTCAGTTAGCATAATGCTTTCCAGTTTCATCCATGCTGTTACATAGGGTAGGAGCTCCTTCTTTCTTTCTGCTGCATAGAATTCCATTGTGTAAATGTACCATAGATTTTTTATTCATTCATTTATTGATGGGCACCTAGGTTTCTTCCAGCACTTAGCTATTGTAAATTGTGCTGCTATGGACATTGGGGTGAATAGGTTCTGTTGGACTGGTGTTTCAGGATTCTTAGGGTATAATCCTAGCACTGGAATTGCCTGGTCAACAGGCAGTTCCATTTTTAGTTTTCTGTGAAAATTACATACTGTTTTCTATAGTGGTTTTCCACCAATAGTGCACTAGTGTTCCCTTTTCTCCATAACCTCTCCAACACTTGTTTGTTGCTTTATTTATGACGGCCATTCTGATCAGTGTAAAGTGGTGTCTCATTGAGGTTTTAATTTGTATTGTTCTGATAGCTAGTGATATTGAGCATCTTTTCATGTGTCTGTGCATCCTGTGTATGTCCTTCTTGGAGAAGTGTCTGTTCAAGTCCTTTGCCCACTTTTTAATTGGGTTGCTTGTCTTCTTAGAGTGGATTTGTGTAAGTTCTTTATATAATTTGGAGATTAAACCCTTGTCTGAGGTATCATTGGCAACTATATTTTCCCATACGGTTGGTTCTCCTTTCATTTTAATACTGTTTTCTTTAGCCATGCAGAAGCTTTTTATTTTGATGAGATCCCAGTTGTTTATTTTTTCCTTTATGTCCCTTGATCTAGGAGACATATCAGTAAAAATGTTGCTGCGTGAAATATCTGAGGTTTTCCTCCCTATGTTCTCCTCTAGGATTTTAATGGTGTTCCAGCTTATAGTTCAGTCTTTTATCCACCTTCAGTTTGTTTTCATGTATGGTGAAAGTTAGTGCATAAGTTTCATTTTTTTTGCATGTAGCTGTCCAGTTCTCCCAACACCATTTGTTGAAGTGGCTATTTTTACTCCATTTTATGTTGCTGCCCCCTTTCCTGAATATTAATTGACCATAGAGACTTGGGTTTATTTCTGGGTTCTCTACTCTGTTCCACATGTCCATGTGTCTGTTTTTATGCCAGTACCAGGCTGTTTTGATTACAGTGGCCTTGTAATACAGTTTGGTATCAGGTATTGTGATCCCTCCTGCTTTGCTCTCCCTTTTCAAAAGTGCAGCAGCTATTCAGGGTCATTTATGGTTCCACATAACTTTTGAATTTTTTTGTCCTATGTCTGTGAAATATGCCATTGGTACTTTAATAGGTATTGCATTAAATCTGTAAATTGCTTTGGGTAGTATGGACATTTTGATGATGATAATTCTTCTGATCCATGAACATGGTATATCTTTCCATTTGTTTTTGTTTTCCTTGATTTCATTCTTCAGTGTTGTGTAGTTTTCTGCATATAGGTCTTTCACCTCTTTGGCTAAGTTTATTCCTGGATATTTTTTCTTTTTGCTATATTGAATGGGATTTTTTTTCTTGATTTCTGCTTCTGCTGTTTCATTGTTGCTATACAAAAATGCCTTTGATTTCTGGATATTGACTTTGTATCCCACTGTTCCCCCGAATTCATTTATTAGGCCTAGTAGTTTTTGGGTGGAGTCTACAGGATATTCTATGTACACTATCATTTCATCTTCAAATAATGACAGTTTTGTTTCCTCCTTTCCGATTTGGATTCCTTTTATTACCTTTTCATGTCTGATTGCTCTGGCTAGGACTTCCAATATTATATTGAATAGAAGTGTTGAAAATGGAAAACTTCATCTTGTTCCTGATCTTAGTGGAAAAGCTTTTAGTTTTTGCCCATTGAGTATGATGTTGGCTGTGGGTCTCTCATATATGGCCCTTATTATGCTGAGGAATGCTCTCTCTATTCTCTCTTTGCTAAGTGTTTTTACCATAAATGGGTGCTGTACCTTATCAAATGCTTTTTCTGCATCTATTGATATGATCATGTGTTTTTTGTCTTTGCTTTTGTTTATGTGCTGTATTACACTTACTGATTTGAGAATATTGAACCATCCTTGCATTCCTGGGATGAACCACAATTGGTCGTGGTGTATGATCTTTTTAATGTATTGTTGGATGTAATTTGCCAGTATTTTGTTGAGGATTTTAGCATCTATGTTCATCAGCGATATTGGCCTGAAGTTGTTTTTTTGGTGTGTGTCTTTATCTGGTTTTGTGATTAAGATGTTTTTGGATTCATAAAAAGAGTTTGGGATTCTTCCATCATTTTGAATTTTTTGAAATAGTCTCTGAAGGATAGGGGTTAGCTCTTCATTAAATATTTTGTAGAATTCTCCTGTGAAACCATCCGGTCCAGGGCTTTTGTATGTTGGGAGTTTTTTGATCACTGCTTTAATTTCATCTGCTGTTATTGGTCTATTCAGGCTCTCTGCTTCTTTTTTCATTTAGTTTTGGAAGATTATATTTTTCTAGAAATTTGTCCATTTCACCTAGATTTTCAAATTTCTTGGCATACATTTCTTCATAGTAATTGCTTATATTCCTTTGTATTTCTGTGGTGTCATTTGTAATCTCTCCTCTTTCATTTCTGATTGTGTTTATTTGGATCCTCTCTCTCTTTTTCTTGATGATCTTGCTTAAAGGCTTGTCGATTTTATTTACCCTCTCAAAGAACCAGCTCCTGGATTCATTGATCCTTAGAATTGTGATTTTCATCTTTATGTTGTTTAATTCTGCTCTGATCTTGGTTATTTCCTTCCTTCCACTAGGTTTGCACTGTCTTTGTTATTGTTCCTTGAGTTCTTGTAGGCATAGGGTTAGGTTGTTTGTTTGAAATGTTTCTATCTTTGTTAGGTAGGCCTATATTGCTATGAACTTTTCTCTCAGGACTGCCTGTGCTATGTTCCATAAATTTTGAGTTGTAGTGAGTTCATTTTCATTTGTTTCCAGAAACTTTTTGATTCCTTCCCTAATTTCATTCTTGACCCATTCATTGTTTAATAGCATGCTATTCAATCTCCATGATTTTGAGCATTTGGGGTTTTTTTGCTTGGGGTTGGTTTCTAATTTCAGTCTTTTGTGGTCAGAGAAAATGCTTGGTATGATTTCAATTGTCTTGAATTTGTTGAGGCTTGTTTTGTGTCCTAAGATGTGGTCTATCTTTGAAAATGCTCCATGTGCTTTGAATAGAATGTGTATTTAGCTTTTTTGGGATGAGGGGCTCTCTCTATATATATCAGTTAAGTCCATTTCATCTAGGGCTTTGTTCAATGCCAGAATATTGAGTGCATATATATTTACAATGTGTATGTCTTCTTGGTGGATTCTTCCTTTGAGTATTATGAAGTGACCTTCTGTGTCTCTTTTTTATGGCTTCTTTTTTGAAGTATATTTTGTCCGATATGAGTATTACTACCCCAGCTTTTTTTCCTGTCCATTTGTTTGGAAAATTTGTTTCCAGCCCTTTAATTTCAATTTGTGTGGGTCTTTTGTCCTGAGGTAAGTCTCTTGTAGGCAGCATATGTTTGGGTCATGCTTTCTTATCCATTTAGCTATTCTGTGTTTTTTAATTGGAGCATTTAATCCATTTACATTTAAGGTTATTATCAATAGGTTCTTATTCATTGTCAACTTTGTACCTGTGTTCCTCTCTCTCTCTGTCTCTCTTTTCCTTTCTTTCCTTAAAGCAGTCCCTTTAGCATGTCTTGCAGAGCTGGTTTGCTGGAGGTATTTTCTTTTAGACTTCTTTTGTCTGGAAAACTTCTTATTTGGCCTTCTATCTTGATTGAGATCCTTGCTGGGTAAATAAGCCTAGGTTACAGGCCTCTGGTTTTCATTACTTGGAATATATCTTGCCATTCTCTTCTGGCTTTGAGCATTTCCATTGAGAAGTCAGTTGCTAACCGTATCAGGGCTCCCTTGTATCTTATTTCCTTTTCCCCAGACCAGGGAACACTTGGTCTCCACTGGCTGCCTGTGTACCTACTCTGGGTTTACCATGTGCAGGCTCCAGGTCTGCCGAGGTGCTTCATTCTCTCCAGTCTAGGTGTGGTCCCTGGGTGTTCCACCAAGCTCTCTCTTCCAGGGTTGCGGGTGAGTGAGCCCTGCAGGGCCACCTCTGGTAGCACAGCTTGGGAGCACAATCTTTCCAGGGCTATGTGTGGTTCCTCACAACCCCCTGTGCGTTTACCACTCAGTCCTTACTCCCCTTTCTGCAATTTCAAGCAACCAGGTCTCTCTCAGTGCTGCTCAAACCCTGCCTGGATGGGGAGGGAGAACTGACCCAGTTCTCTCCCAAGAGCCCAGTGGGTGACCCAGGGGGCCCCAGGCCTGGGGCTGCATCCTGCCTGGTCCCTGCGCTGATCTCTGGGCCCTTATTGTCCCAAAGCAGTCTCCTTACCATCTGGTTTTTCAATGTCCACTACAATTTTTGATCTCCTATTTTCATATATGCTGTGGTACTGTTGGCTGTCTGCTCCGTTCCTCTGTAGAGGAACCAGCCACTTTTCTCCCATGTGTAGGGAGAAGTGGAATCTGCTCCCTCTTACCTAGCCACCATCTTCTCTCTTTCTGTGAATATATATTTAATATGACCAATTTGATTTGATAAGAGCATTATGCTCAGTGAAAGATTTTCTATTCACAATTTATAACAACTAAAATGCATCATTGTTTTACAATGCATATTTTATTTTTATTAGGATATTTTTATGATAATGGGGCCTGTCAGTTGGCTTCATCAATATAGTGTTCATAAAGTTTAAGCAATTTAACTGGCTGGACATAAATACAATAATTATTTACAGGGACCACGGCATTATTTTTGAATTCCTGGCCACCACAAATTCTATTCAAGAATTGAGATTACATACTCTTGATACAGGGTGCAGTCAAGAGGGGGGACCCAAAAAGGAATTTGGAATGGGGTCCAGAACTCAAGGTGCTAGGAAATATTGGAGAGACATATAAGATATCCTCACCCCTTCCCCCACAGGTTTGAGTTGGGGGAAGGGACACATGGAGCAGGAACATGCAGGGCTGTTTGGTACAGCCACAACCTTGTAGCTAATCTATGGTCATTTAACATATCTATAGACTTGGGTGGGTCACTTGGGTATGTTAAATAGCTGTGGCCATGCTTAGAGCCAGGGGGATGGAAGTCACTCCCCCCCCAATATGTAACTGGGGAGCAGGTCCCCTCAGTTACAGTGCCTGCATGGGAGCTCGGAGAATATTGACTCCATGACATGGGTACCTGCCCAGAATCACAATGGCAGCCCAGTAAACTTGGAATAATACAGGAATGCTGGCAGGTATAATTGATTGTAGGAGGAGTTGGAAACGGGGGTACAGAGGAAGATTGGCGTGGGAATTTAAACCCAGACACAGCAGCCATTGAGGGAGCGCCACAAGGTTTTGCCAGAGCGGGGACCCCTGCAGCCATGTGAAGGAGAGAGAGCCATGCACTTTAGGTAGAGTGCAGACCCCTTCACAGCTTTTGTGAAGAAAGGAAAGAACCATGCGGTTTTGGTCAGAGTGCAGACCCCTGCAGATTTGATAGAGGAGGACCGTGTGGCTTCAGGGTGCACCCTTTGGCCATGTGGCCTGGGAAGCAAGAGAGACTTTGCCTGGAAAATTGGGTAGAAAGGACTCTTACCAGTAGACCATGAGAAAGTGCCACATGGCTTTGGATTAATTAGAGATTGCTTGGATGGTGATAGAGCTGATGGTGCCAGCAGCCTGGAAACATGGTT
Source organism: Carollia perspicillata (assembly GCA_004027735.1). Classification (NCBI taxonomy): domain Eukaryota; kingdom Metazoa; phylum Chordata; class Mammalia; order Chiroptera; family Phyllostomidae; genus Carollia; species Carollia perspicillata. Next base: position 16,168 of record PVKM010001287.1, on the reverse strand, counting down.
GTGTGCTTCTTTTCTTGAGTTATGATGCCCTGAATTGGCAGGGGGAGACAGAAGTGCTGTGTATGTCTGTGTGTATTTTAAAGGACTTTGATATTTTAATGAAGACGTTAGGTTACTACTTTAAGTCTGTATAGAATTAAATAAACATTTCCTTTCCTTTTCACAAATCTCTGGCATTGAGAGATGTTTTTCCTGTTGGAGATGGACAGTTGAGCCCAGTAGGGGGACCCAGTAGTATACTGTCCTTGCGGGGGGGCGTGCTTGTTCTGTAACAGTCTTAGAATAAGAATAGCACCTCAGCCCCAAAACAAAATTCTTTGAGCACCAGAATTAATCTGATTTTAAGGACAGGATAAAATTAATGGTCTTAATGTGGAACAGTTAACTTGTGTCACCTGTAGGCTGGAATCAGTTTTTTTTTTTTTAATCTCCCATGCCTCATTTCATCTTTTCCTCCAGTGTATGAATATTCAAATATGTAGCCAAAAGGCACAATTTCTCATATAACAAAATTCATTTTCAGTTCTTGCTCCACTCAAATCCCAATTTTCATAACATTTTCTTTCTGTTTTTTTCCTTTGTACCCCCTATTTATTCTTCCCCCGAAAGAACTGATGGCAATTTTATCCTTTTTTTCTCATTGAATTATATCATAATATAGCAATCATTTCATGTATTTTGACTATATGAAGCTTTCTATGAAAAAATTCTGTGAACTAAGCCTAGGCAAAAGATAAGGTATCATAGATGGATTCCAGTTTGTTTATTTAATTAATATATATGTATATATAATTGGCATATGATGAACTTTAGATATTTATAGAGCATAATTCAATAACTTGTGACATGTATTCACCCAGGAAATCATCACCATCAATGTAAATATTTTCCTCTCTTCCATGAGGTTTTTTGTGCCTTTTGATAATGTTCTCCCTCTGCCTCCTCATTTTTCTTGAAACAACATACTTTCTGTCACAATGAATAGTTTGCTTTTATAGAAATTTCTTTGACCAGGTTCACATAATATGTACTGTTTTTTGCCCTCTTTTATTTTCCATAATTATTTCAGATTCATCCATGTTATTTCATTTATCACTACTTTGTGTCTTTGGGTAGTATTCTATTGTATGGCTATATCACGTGGATCTGTTCACCAGTTCATAGCAACCCTACCAATTTTTGGCTATTATAAATAAAGCTGTTAAAATACCCATGAACAAGTATTTGTATGCCTATACTCTCTCATTTCTCTTGGAAAAATATCAGTGAGTGGAATGGATGTGTCATATGGTAGCTGTATGATTAACTTTTATTTTATTTTTAGTATATTTTATTTTTATTATTAAAGATTTTGTTTATTTATTTTTGGACAGAGGTGAACAGAGGGAGAGAAAGAGGCAGAGAAACATCAATGTGTGGTTGCCTCTCATGCATTCCATACCTGGGACCCAGCCTGCAACCCAGGCCTGTGTCCTGGCTGGGAAATGAACCAGCGACCCTTCGGTTTGCAGGCCAGTATTCAAACCACTGAGCCAGACCAGTCAGGGTAAGATCATGTATTATTATTTATGAAGAATGGACTTTCTATTTAAGGATTCATGCAACAGTACCACTGGGTTCTGTTGACTGCCACCAAAAAAACATGACTCCCAATGTCAGAGACTTAAGAATAAGAAAGATACCATTTTTTCAAAAGTTATACAGGTACAGAACAATAGAAAAATTCTGTTTTTAAGTCCCCAAGTCCCTTAAAACTAAACACTATATGCACACACAGTGTTCTCTCCCTTTGCCAAACCAGGCCAGTCAGAGATACCATCCCCAGGGGAAAAAAATAGAAATCTGTAGCTCAGCTAGGCAAATTCTTGTTTTAACAATCTGGCTTCTCCCAGTCATCCATACTTGACTAGCCTTCCACTTTTAATCCAAAACCACATGGCCCCTCCTCATGGTGGGTCACTAGGGGTCCTCCTACATCCTTTCACAATGCATGGTTAAGACCCACATGGATGCTACATCCTGCCTTTCTGTTACTTTCTAACCTTCAGGCAAAGTCAGCTCCCAAGCCACATGGTCAAAACACACATAGGCCCCATATGGCTAAGATAGCATAGCTGCTCCATGCTTGAGTTTAAATCCTCACCTTGCTCTTCCTCCATAACCCCATTTCCAACTCCTCCTGCAAAGGGTTGCACCTGCCAGTACTCTAGTCTTTTCCACCTTTCTCTGGCTGCCATTGTTAGTCCCAGAAAGCATGGCCCTGTGATATAGGAACTGCCTCCAAGCCTCTCAGGCAGACACAGCAATCAGGGAACCACCTCCCAGCTACATCACATCACAGGTTAAAGTCAAGCTCCCTGGCTCTGAGCATTTGCCACAGCTACTTAAAACAGGTATGAAGCTATCTAGCTGTTATTGATATGCAAAGTAACTCTTCAATGGCCATCCTCTTCCTCTTCTCCCTCCCCCAGGCAACATTAGTGGGGGGGCTCCCATTCTAGGGACCCTTATATCCCTGTTATATTCAAACAATAAAGATAAGTACTTTTAAAATAATATTTTCTGTTATTTCATCTATATTAATATGATACTCTAGAAGACAGCTATTTAATACACTAAAATTATATAATGAAGTGCTCTTTTTTATTATTAGAGTGCATTTAGTCACTGTATAAAATAAATTAATTTTTATTTCATTTCTTAATGTGATTAGGTAAAATAGAAAATATATTTCAAAAAATAAGGTTTTTCCCTAGTCTGGTAGCTCAGCTGGAATTTTGTCCCAATGGGCCAAGGTTGTAGGCACATGCAAGAGTAAACCAATAAGTTCATAGATAGGTAGAACAACAGATCGAAGCTTCTCTTTCTCTGTGTGTGTGTGTCTCTCTCTCTGTCTCTCTTTCTCTCTTCCTCTCTCTTTTTCTAAAAATAAATTAAAAAATAAAAATCTAAAAAATGTAAGTTTTTTTGAACACGGGTTTTAAAATTTCTAAATTTTTAAATTACCAGAAGTTAGTGTTGTATTTGCATTTCAGCAATGCCTAATGTTAATGTAAGAAACATTGAAACCTGTAGGGAATTTTTAGTTTAAATGAGCCAAACTGACAACAATATTTGGGAAGCAAAATCTCAACAATTATGAAAAGGCTATTTTGCACCTTATTTTATACATTACAATGAAAGGAGAGTACTTAACAGGGTTACATGAAAATTGTTGGTGATAGATTAAAAAGGCTGAAGAAGAAAGTGGAGTGGGGGGAAACTCCAGGATTGGATAAAAAGTAAAATGATAGACACATCTTTTACATAGGTGAGTACATGATAATTAACAGTTAACAAGTAACATAACAATAACAATGAGGGGATTTGTGTTCTCCGCTCTGGTTCCATGCCTGTGCTTTGACAGGTTCTGATAAAGGGAAATTACTTTGTTATTGTCTTTGCAGGTATGTTATCCTAGATGGAAAGAGACAACAAATAGGCTCAGTTAAGGTAAAGACTGATCTTTGTTAGGGAAAAATATTGCCCTTGGACATGACTACCCACCATGAACTGCTTTTAGTTGGAATGTTTTTAAGTATATTTTATTGATTATGTTATTACAGTTTTCCCAATTTTTCCCCTTTATCCCTTCACCCTGCACCACCAGGCCTCCAGCATTCACCTCACCTCAGTTCATATCCATGGGTTGTACATGTAAGTTCTTTGACTTCTCTGTTTCCTATGCTATTTTTAACCTCCCCATCTGTTTTATGCATGCAAATTATGCTTCTTATTCCTTATACCTTCCCCTCACTCTTCCCCTCCCACTTATAACCCTCAACATGATCTTCTGTTCTAGTTGTTTGCTTAGATTCTGTTCCTGTTCTAGTTGTTTGGTTAGTTTTTGTTTTTCCTTTTTAGGTTCAGATAGCTATGAGTTTGTCATTTTAATGTTCACAGTTTTTATCTTCTTCTTTTTCTTAGCTAAGTCCCTTTAACATTTCACGTAATAAGGGCTCCATGATGTTGAACTCCTTTAACTTTACCTTATCTGGGAAGCATTTTATCTGCCCTTCCATTCTAAATGATAGGTTTGCTGGATAGAGTAATTTTGGATGTAGGTCCTTGCCTTTCATAACTTCAAATACTTATTTACAGCATCTTCTTGCCTGTAAGGTTTCCTTTGAGAAATCAGTTGATAGTCTTATGAGCATTCCTTTGTAGATAACTCTCTTCTCCTCTTACAGCTTTTAAGATTCTGTCTTTATCTTTACTCTTGGGTAACTTAATTATTATTTGCCTTGGTGTGTTCCTTCTTGAGTCCAATTTCTTTGGGACTCTCTGTACATCCTGGACTACCTGGAAATCTATTTCCTTTGCCAGATTGGGGAAGTTTTTCTTCATTATTTGTGCAAATAAGTTTTCAATTTCTTGTTCTTCCTCTTTTCTTCCTGGCACCCCTGCAATTTAGATTTTCGAACACTTAAAGTTGTCCCATAGGTTCCTAAGCCTCTCCTCATTTTTTGAATTCTTGTTTCTTCACTCTGTTCCAGTTGGATGTTTATTTCTTCCTTGTGTTCCAAATCATTGATATGAGTCCTGGCTTCCTTCCCTTCAATATTGGTTCCCTGTATATTTTTCTTTATTTCACTTTGGGTAACCTTCATTTTTTCCTTCATTTTGTGACTGAGCTCAATCACTTCTGTGAGCATCTTGATTACCAGTGTTTTGAACTCTGCATGAGATAGGTTGCCTATTTCCTTGTTGCTTAGCTCTTTTTCTGGAGTTTTGATCTGTGCTTTCACTTGGGCCATATTTCTCTGTCTTGGCATACTTGTTATGTTGTAAGTGGGCAGAGCCTTAGGTATTCACCAAGATGGGGCAACACTCTGCTGCATTGTGGCATTGTGGCACTGTCTGCAGGGGAGGGGTCAGAGAGAGAACAATGTCACTATCTTGCTCTGTTCTAGCCTTATTTTCCAAGGAATTCTCCTGTGAGGCTGGAGGGTTTGTTGGAAAGTATTCTCCTGCCATGCAAGCCCTGAAGTATTTTACAGCTGGTTTTGAGTCTTAAGTTTCCCATTCAGCCAACCCTGCTTTGCCTGCACAGCCTGCCCCCTTGCCATGTGTCCTCTCCTTTAGGCCGCCCATCTTCATCTCCATCTCCACCCCTCCTACCAGTCTGGGTGAAGGTTTCTTTAACTCCTTGGTCATTGCAGTTCCATGCAATTTGATTTTCTGGCACTTCTGTTTGTTCATTGTTATTAAATTGATTGTTATCCTTCTTTTGGTTGTTTAAGGAATTGAAGCATTTCTATCTATGCCTCAATCTCAGCCATAAGTCTCTAGTATGAAAGTTTTAATTTCAGACCAACCTATGTGGTTAATTTCTGTCTCAGAGTTTGTAAGGACACCATGCAGGCCTCCTTTCAGGTTGTCAATTTTACTATGTGGCCCCTTTATTCACACTAATTAGAATAAATTAAAGGCAATACTTTTAGCAAAACAGGTTTCTCTCTAGGAATTAGGCATAAAATATATGTTTCTTTACATTAAGTATCAAGTTTTCAAACACCCAATACTGAAACATGGAATATTTTTGAAAGGTGAAACCACTGAGTTTATCATTATAATTGAGTTAAAATTTATCTCTGTTCTCTTCCTCTAACACTGTCAATATCTGTTTTGATGAGAATCCTTGGATAAATACTTTGTTAATCAAGTTGAGGGGTCCATGTAAATATTGATTTTCCTTTCAGGAAATAAAATACAGTTCTGAGAATGGACAATTTTTCTTCATTACCATACTTTTCATATTATTTGGTTAACTATTAAATTTGATTATTGAGACAAAATTGAATCTTTCCTTTTATTCTACATGTTAATTGAGTTCAAATAATTGAAAATTTGCATCTCTATAAGAGGTTCACACATACTTTCCTAGAAAATACAGTTCCTTTTTAATGTTAAGTTATATAAAGAATGACCACATATGTTTCTTTTCAGGAATTTCTCCTTATTTCACATTAAAAAATTAAATGCTCAGATTAGTTGATTATGTATTACATTTTTATCATTAACCCATATCAGGTTAAAAATACATGGTAGAAATGGTAAATCTGCCTTTACAGTGAATATCAACAAACACTGAATCTCAATGATTGAATACAAGATAACTTGAATAGAGAGCCAACCAGAAAGAATGCCCTTTTTATTACAAAATCATAAGCATGTAATTCTATAACATAACACTATCACACTCAAGAACATTCTATGACATTTTAGGTGATGTGTTCAAATTAAAACTATAAATTATTACATCCATATTATTGTTCTACCAATCACACTCAAGCAGGGGTTACATCTGCTGGACCTTGTATATCTATATTTGAAGTCAAGAGCAATAATTCTAGAGCAGGAGAATCATAGTTTTTACCCAACACAGTACAATTTCAATGTAAAAAAATATTTTAAAGATTTGTAAGAATGGGGCAAAACAAAAAAAGAATGGAGCACAAAATAATTATTTCCAACTTTCTAAGTTCTTCCAGCTGGGCTAATAATCACATTAACAGGAGAGATTAACAGAAGAAAGTTAGCAAATTTAACACATATGTGCACACATGGTGCCATAGAAATATGACACCCAAAGACACATGTGACCCTTGATGCTTATCTGCCATCTGGAGCTGAGGAGAAGCAAGGATAGAGGTGGTAACTTCAAAGAACAGGAAGGCAGTTCACATGGATATGGAAAAGCAAATGTTTGGTAAGTGAAGGTTGGGACACAGAGAGGACTTTGAAGAAATAGACAAATGAGCCCTGTCTATCACATCTGGTTCATATTAAATTATAATTACCTATGATGACAGCTCCCTTCTTGGAGCAGACCATCTAAATTCCTTCAGGTAGTTACAGAGGAGGTTAAAGTTCCTCCCTGAGCCTTTTGCTTAAAATAAAAACAGGTTAATATAGTCAATATTCCAAAGGGCATATTTTTGGGTGGCAAATTCTGTTCTCCCCTCAGCAAGATGATTAACAAAAATATTACAAGCTGCACTCATTGGTTAATTTGTGTGTGATTTCACCAGTTTATTCTCTGAAGAATTTGATTACTTTAAAAGACAATTTTCTGTATGGGAACAAAACTTGAGTAGAAAAGCCCTCAGTTATCAGTTAAATTTGCTTAAAAATTTAATGTGAGACTTCTGGTTTCCAGTGCTGCATAAAGGAACTTGGCAGTTGTCCCTCTGTCCTGACAGCACCAGGATTGGGAAAGCTGACCTATAACCAGTGAATATTAGTGTTACCAAACAAAACAAAACAAAACAAAACAAAACAAAACAAAAAAAAACCCATGGAGTTTAGGCTGTCTTTTGCCACAAAAAGCCAAACTTGCAAGGCAGGTATTGGTGCAAAAAGGAAAGAGATTTATTCAGCTGCTGTACAACCTGGGAGAATGGTGGACTCCCATTTCAAAGATCATTTCAATCTATCTGCTCAAGCATGTAGTTTTTATAGAGATATGGAGGGAACAATTTTATCCTAATCCAATTATCTTTCTACTGTTTGGCATGCTGAAGGCCCTATCCATTCATCTTTCTACTTTTCGCATGTTCAAGCCCTGTCCATTTATCTTTTTAGCTTTGCACATGTGCTCAGGCTATATCCATTCATATCTCTAGCTTTCAGTGTGTTCAGTGTAAAAACCTCCTGACAATGTCTTGGCCAATGAATGGAGACTCCCTGGCATTCTGGCTCACTGTTTTATGGTAACAATCCACCCGCCTCAAAGCTCTGGATGCTTTTATAGGTATAAAGGGACAAAGGACTCATTCTTCTGTAGTTACTACCTGCTGCCGAAGAAAATAGTCTCATCTATTTCCAGGTTCAGAGATTCCTACTATCTAACAAAGGATAGGGGGCCAGGAATGGTGGGAGGTCTTTACCCTTTATACAAGGGAGCAGAATTGTCATCTTTGGAGAGCAAAATTTGAAATGTCTAGAGGATTGCACTGCTGAACAAGTGAAGCCAGCTTCATGTTCAGCTGGCTGAACATAGTTTGATTCATGTTTCAAAAGTCAGTGTTGAATAAGGGCTTCCAAAGTTAGACCTATTGCACAGAAAAACATTTAAGTGTGTAGTGATGGGTCAGATGTTAGAGAGACTAAAGTACCCCCATGATGTAATCCTGAAGAGGGCTTTGGATGGGAAACCCCCAGAGCAGAATACATTTGCCAAGGAACCTAATGTCTGGGAAATGCATAAAATTGAGGAAAAAGAGAAAAAGAAATAATAAAATAAAATAAAAAGTTTAAATAAAATTTTCAGTTCCTTTTTGGAAGCGGAATTTTAAGTCTCTTTTGGGAGTGAAGGTACAGCTTTCCCTTGCACTATCAATAGTAGCAGCAAGATCTGAGTCTTCCTCAGGAAGTTAATGTTTTATCCATGTGTGGTTCATCCAAGCATGATTACTGTGAGCTTTATAGAAGAATGTCAGCAGGACATTATATGGACCAGTACAGTGCTTGGCTAACTGCTGTTCAGGGTCTTGAGTCTTCCAGGTCTTTTGTAAGACTCAGTCTCCCAGCTGGAATGGGTGCAAGGGCTTGTCAAATGGGTAGATGGACCTGCAATGAGAAAACTTGTTAAAAATTGTTAGTTTTTGCCCTAGATGTTAAATGCATTATTTTGATTCATACTCTAAATCCAAAGAAGGTGTTCCTAAAAGAGAAACTTCTAAAGGTTTTTCATAAACTACAGGGTCTGGCAGAAGTAAGGCTTGCTTGAATGTGGTTGGTAGGGTAATAATATGAATGTTAATGTTCATAGTTTTATTTTGAACATTTCACCTAAAATGTTACATGGTATTCGAGTATGTGATACTGTTATGTTACAGAATTACATGTTTATGATTTTGTAATAAAAAGGGACATTATTTGTGTCAGACCTTGTGTTTTAAAAAGGGCTTAATATAAGCTCACTTAAGGGCACTATCCTAATCTTGAGCAAGGCAATAGGAAGAGCCTGGTCTCATCTCAAATGTGTTTCTTGGCATATTTTCAGCAGGGTCTTCTTTATTGAGTAGTTCATTTTCTCACCCTCTGCCATAAATTGAGGTCTCCAAGATGAATATAGTTTCCATTGAGTCTGTAGTGTCTGCCCTATCTTCAGGGAGAATTCTTAAGTGACCAATGGTCCATTCTCACTTTGAATGTTATAATGAAGTCCAAACCTAGAAATTATTTTTTAAGCTGAAAATTTGTTATCTCAGTTGCCTTCTCAGTTCTAGTGGAGTATGCCTCTTCTCCTCTAGAAAAAAATATTCTCAAAAACTAATAAAAATTAAAGTTTCCTCTGGTTTTGGCCATCTATGTAAAGTCAACTTCCCAGTCTTGAAATAGGGATAACTGTTCATATTGTACTCTTTTTTCTGTTTGGGTACACTCTGTCTTTGAATTGTTTTTGGTGCATATATGACAGGTTTGGATAATTCTCTGGGTGGTCCTTTACAAATAAGGGCCCTTCCAGTGTGATCTAATGAAGTCTATCAAAACATCCCTCCCATAATGAGTCCCTTCATGTAGGTGTTTGAGGATGGGATATGCTAGAGCTTCAGGGAGTAAAATCACACCACGAGTATTGATCTTTCACATAGAATTTGGGTCCATATTAGAAAATTCCCATTTATGGTCCTATTCCTCATTCATTCTGTGTAATGGGGTTTAAATTCTGACAAGTCTAGGTGGGGAATCAAAGCCATAAAAAGTGGCAGCTGTTGGGTGGCTTCTCTTGCTGATTTATTGGAAATTTGGTTTCCCTGGCTTGTTTGGTAACTACTCTTCTGTTGTCCTGGGCAGTGCAGTATGGCAATCTGTTTCTATAGATTCACTGCCTCTACTAATTGTAAAATGATTTTTGCATGTTTGATGTCCTTATTACCCAAAGCCAAGGGCCTTCTTTCTTTCCATATTGCCACATCAACATGGACTGAAAGTGAAGGTATATCTAGTGTCAGTGTAGATATTAACATGCATTCTCTGAGACAATTCTAAGGCTCTCATGAAGGCTATCGGTTTAGCCTTTTGTGCTGAGATTTCTACAGCAGGGGCTTGGGCTTGTATTCCCTTGTCTATAGTGACTACTGCATCCCTGGCTTGTCAATGGTTATTATCCTTGAAGCTGCTCCAATGTACATATAATTCCCAGTCAGGTTCTGTCAGTGGCTGGTTCAGTAGATATGGTCTGCTGGAATAAACTTTGTCAGTGATTTATAAGCAATCATGCTGGAAGTCTGAGCCTCCCTCTAAGTACAGGAGTAGGGTAACTGGATTTAAGGTAGTGGTGGTCTGTAAGGTAACACTTGGGTAGTCTATTAAAATGGCCTGACATTTTCTCATGTGCCTTGTCATCAGCCAATACTCTTTTTTGTTCTAATAGAGTAGGGACTTGGTGTGGTACAAATACCAGTATAGGCTGCCTAGAGTGAATTTCTCTGATTCCTATAAGATTTCATAGGTAACTGCTACTTTCCAAAGGAATGGAAGTGATCCTTCTGTTGTGTGATCAAATTTCTTTGAGAGCCAGGCTATGGGTTGAGGAGTGTTTCTTGGAGTCTGAGTTAGTACCCCCTGTCTTACTCTGTGTTTCCATGAATGTATAATTTGAAAGCCTTTTGTAAGTTGGTAATTCTAGTATGGGAGCCAAAACTAGATTTTCCTTCCAGGAATCTAATGCCTTCTGACAGTCTTTTTCCATTCAAAAGATAAAGAATCTAGGTGAAGCCACTGAGGAAAACAGTATGGAATTTTCTAAGAAAACTAAAAATGGAACTTCCTTTTGACCTGACAATTCCACTCCTAGGATTATATCCTAAGAATCCCGAAACACCAATCCAAAAGGACCTGTGCACCCAAATGTTCATACAAGTACAATTTACAATAACCAAGCACTGGAAGCAAACTAAGTGCCCATCAAGTAAATGAATGGATCAAAAACTATGGTACATTTACAGGATGGAATACTACATAGCAGAGAAAAAGAAGAAACTTCTAGCCTTTGCGACAGCATGGGTGGAACTGAGGAGCATTATGCTAAATGAAATAAGCCAGGCGGTAAAAGACAAATACCATATGATCTCAACTTTAACTGGAACATAATCAACAAAAGAGAAAAGCAAGCAAAATATAACCAGAGACATAGAAATTGAGAACTTTTGAACAGTAATCAGAAAGGAGTGGGAGGAAATAATGGGAGGAAGAGTTTCCAGGAACAAGTACAAAGGACACATGGACAAAACCGAAGAGGGGGTGGAAGCAAGGGAGAAAGGTGGGTTTGGCTGGGGTGGGGAGGAGTGGTGGGAGATAAATACAGACAACTTTAACTGAACAACAATAAAATAATTTTTTAAAAGGTACAGAATCTAGTCCTTTTATAGAATTATACAATGGTTTTTCTATAAGTCCAAAATATGTAATTCTAATTTGGCAGAACCTTCTAATCCCTGAGAATCCACAAAGTTTCATATGGTTCTCTGGGATTTTTATTATAACAATGGCTTGTTTTCAAAAAGAACTTCAAGCCCTTAGTGAATTCTTTCAGTTGGGACCCCATGTATGCAAATTTGCAAATTTGGGCCTTGTGATGCAATACTTTATATCCATTGTTTGCCAAATGATTCAAGACTGTGATAGTGTTGATGAAACAATCCTTGCAAGGATTGCTATTAATAAGTAAGTCATCTACATATGAGGTCTGCCCAAAAGATATCCAGCATTGTAATACGAAAAATAGAGATGACATTTATGGAAGTAGATAGAAGATACATAAACATTGTACATTGGACAATATGCCTCAGTCCCCTTAAAAGTAGACAGCTTGGAACCTCACACATTTTCTCAACTGCCATCAGCTGCCCTGTCATATTTTCTTGAATATCATTGGTGGCCTGAAATATCTTCCTTTTCAGGTGATTTTAATTTGGGGAATCTCTAGAAATCACAGGGCAGCAAATCTTGGCTGTAGAAGGGCTGACTTACCTGGTAGAGTCAATGTTTTCACATAAAACTCTGCACCACATGTGATGTGTGAGCAGACACATTGTTGTGATGAAGCTGGCAATCACCATTTGTCCATACCTATGGCTTTACTAATCAGCTGAATGGTTTCCATGGAAAAATGTGCAATTTTAATGTCAAATTTGATGCAGATTTATTGCTGTACTTGCTCAGACATTTTGCAAGAAACAGCCACACTGTACACATGCTCATAAACTGGAGTATACTGACATCAATGACTAGTACAGTGAAGTAGTCATTACTTGCACATTTACATTCCAGACCACCCTCCTTATCTTCCAAGTTACATTAATGTCACATAAACCATTCTTGATATATTAAAAATGGCTATACTTTTTCACAAAGACCTCATATAATGCTTCTAAGCAAGTATTATAAATTTCAAACAAACAACCTAAGCCTATGCCTACAAGAATTTAAGGAACAACAACAAGGACAGCTCAGACCTAGTAGAAGGAAGGAAATAACAAAGATCAGAGCAGAATTAAATAACATAGAGATAAAAAGCAAAACTCTAATGATCAATTAATCCAGGAGCTTGTTCTTTGAAAAGATAAATAAAATTGACAAGCCTTTAATTTAAGCAGGCTCGTCAAGAAAAAAGAGAGAGAGCCCAAATAAACACAATCAGAAATTAAAGAGATTACAACTGATACCACAGAAATACAAGGGATTCTAAAAAAAATATTATTAAGAAGAATCTGGCAAGAAATTTGTAAACCTAGGTGAAATGGACAAATTTTTAGAAAAATACAATCTTCCAAAACTGAATGAAGAAGAAGCAGAAAGCCTGAACAGACCAATAACGACAGATGAAATTGAAGCAGTAATTAAAAAACTCCAGACATACAAAGCCCTGGACCAAATAGTTTCACAGGAGAATGCTACACAGAATTTAAGAAAGGGCTAACACCTATTCTTTGCAGGCTATTCCAAAACATTCAAGAAGATGGAAGAGTCCAAAACTCTTTTTATTAAGACAGCATCATTCTAATCCCCAAATCAAATAAAGACATAACAAACAAAGACAACTTCAGGTCAATATCGCTGATGAACATAGACACTAAAATCCTCAAAAAAATATTGGCAAAATGCATCCAGCAATATATTCAAAAGATCATATGCCATGATCAAGTGGGATTCATCCCAGGAATACAATAATAGTACAATATTCACATATCCATAAATCTAACATCCCATAAACAAAAGCAAAAACAAAAATCACATGAACATATCCACAGAAGTGGGATAGCATTTGATAAGTTACCACACTCATTTATGATAAAAAAATCAGCAAAATGGAAATAGATGGAGCACTCCTCAACATAACAAAAAAGCCATATATGACAGACTTACAGCCAACATCACACTCAATGGGAAAAACCTTAGAGCATTCCAACTAAGATCAGGAACAAAACAAGGTTGTACACTTTCACCACTAGTATTTAACATAATATTGGAAGTCCTAGCTATAGCAATCAGACAAGAAAAGGATATAAAAACCATCCAAATTATAAAAAAGGAAACAAAACTGTCATTGCTTGCAGATGACATGATAGTAGAGGTAGAAAATCCTATAGATTCCAACAAAAACTGCTAATCATAATAAGCGAATTTGCCACAACAGCAGGACACAAAGTCAATATTCAGAAATCAAAGGCATGTTTGTGTACCAACAATGAAATATCAAAGGCAGAAATCAGGAAAAAATCCATTTTGATATAGCAACAAGAAAAATAAAATATCTAGCAATGAACATAACCAAGGAGGTAAAAGACTTGTACTCAGAAAACTTCACAACAGTGGATAAAGAAATCAAGGAAGACACAAATAAGTGGAAACATATACTGTGTTCATGGATTGGAAGAATTAACATCATCAAAATGTCCTTACATAACAAAGCAATTTATAGATGTGATGAAATCTCTATTAAAATACCAATGACATATAGCAGAGATATAAAACAAACACTTTAAACATTTATATGGAAGTATAAATGACCCCAAATAGCTGCAGCAATTTTGAGAAAGAAAAAAAAAAGTAGAAAGTATCACAATACGTGATACCAAACTGTATTACAAGGCCACTGTAATCAAAACAGCCTTGTGCTGGCAGAAGAACAGACACATGGACAAAACAGACAGAATAGAGAGCCCAGAAATAAAGCCAAGTCTCTACAGTCAATTAACATTGAACAAAGGGGGCAGCAGCATAAAATGGAGAAACAATAACTTCTTCAACAAGTGGTGTTGAGAGAGCTGGACAGCTACATGCAGAAAAATGAAACTCAATCACGAACTTACACCATACACTAAAATAAAAATAAATTCACGGTGTCTAAAAGACTTAAATATGAGTCATGACATCATTAAAGTCCTAAAGGAGAACATAGGCAGGAAAATCTCAGATATTTCATGCAGCAGTATTTTCACTGATATGTCCCTTAGAGCAAGGGATGTAAAGGAAAGAATAAACAAATGAGATCACATAAAAATAAAAACCTTCTGCTTGAATAAAGAAAACACCATTAAAATGAAAAGATAACCAGTAAAGGAGAAAACATATTGCCAATCATACCTCAGACAAGGGTTTGATCTCCAAAATATATAAAGAATTCACATGACTCCACTCCAGGAAGGCAAACAACCCCATAAAAAATTGGGCAAAGGACTTGAGCAGAAACTTCTCCAAGGGTAACAAATAGAGGACCCAGAGACTTATGAACAGATGCTCAGTATCAGTAGCAATCAGAGAGATGCAAATTAAAACCACAATGAGATACCCCTTTAAACCATTGGGAATGGCCATCATAAACTAAGCAACAAAGAATAAGTGTAGGAGGGGAGGTGGAGAAAAGGGAACCCTAGTACAATGTTGGTGGGATTACAGACTCATGCAACCACTATGGAAAACAGTATAGAAATTCCTCAGAAAACTAAAAATAGAACTACTTTTTGACCTGGAAATTCCACTGGTAGGATTCTATCCTAAGAACCCTGAAACACCAATCCAAAAGAGCTTATGCACCCCAGTGTTCATTGCAGTACAATTTACAATAGCCAAGTGTTGGAAGCAACCTATGTGCCCATCAGTGCAAAGTGGATCAAAAAAATATAGTACATTTACATCATGAAATTCCAAGCAGCAGAAATAAAGAAGGTGCTCCTACCATTTCCAATAGCATGGATGGAACTGGAGAGTATTATGCTGAGTGAAATAAACCTGGTGATGAAAGACAAATACCATATGATCTCAACTTTAACTGGAACCTAATCAACAAAATGAAAAAGCAAGCAAAGTACAATCAAAGACAATGAAATTGAGAACAGGCTGACAATGACCAGAGGAGACAGGGGAGGGGATAATTGGGGAAAGGGTGCAGCGTTTACAGGAACAATTATAAAGGACACATGGACAATAACACGGAGGGGTAGAAATAGGGGAAGGAGGTGGGGCGGGCTAGGGTAGTGGGGAGCAGCAGGGGGGAATGGCAGAAAACCGTATTTGAACAACACTAAAAAAATGTTAAAAACCAAAAAAAAAAAAAAAACAGAAACTCTCCTGGTTTGCTTTTGGGTAGTGATTGAATGTGAAGTGACCCAGGAGTACATGTGGTCAAAATGCCTGAGTTCCTCGTAAAAAAAAATGCATTCAGTCACCATGGGAGACACTGTGTGTTCCAGACCACCACAGGAAAGTGAGTATAGGAGAGCAGTAAAGAAATGTTAATCTCTTTGATGGTGAAGTGCAATAAAATGAGCTATCCCTGTACAAATCTACTCATTTTTATGTTTGGGTGCACACAACACCTCAGCATCTAGTGGAAGAGTCCATGTGAGTATGGACATGAGGTACACTAGAGTAGGTACTGAATGCTCACACTGCATATGCCTGAGTATGTTGCCTGTCACCTCTTCATCCACTGCTATAAGGACAACTTTGTGAACCAGTTCTGCCAGTTTATGTACATTAGTATACATTTTGTTAATACTTCTCATGGGTGCTTCCTTTTCTACCACTCATGCAAGGCCCTGAGGCCACCAGGAAATAAGGAACCTTCACATTTTATATCCAGTTGTCTACTTTTCCCAGAAGGAAAATGGCGCTA